>JAXQQM020079100.1:0-25168 GCA_034641835.2 Pinus albicaulis | reverse complement strand
AAAAAAAAAAAAAAAAAAAATTTGATGCTGCATCAATACATTCCAAAATTAGCATGAAAATCACTAACATTTTAAAACAAATATTCATACTTCATAAATAAAAATTTTAGAGTGTCAAAAATGTGCACCAAAAAAAAAATGGTGATTCTGCATCACCACTTTTCAAAATCGGGTGCTTTTTATGCTACAAAAAAAAAGTAGGTAACATTGTGGTTACCTATTTCATCGGTAACATTGTTAAATCCATGCACCGATTTCTTGCCACCTGATAACTTGCCTCCACTACACAATCTCTACTGAAGAATAGCTCTGAATGAATTCAAATTACCCTTTTCTTGACTACGCAATCCTAATTGGAAACTCCAATGTGTGTCTAGTGCAATCAATGCATCACTATAGTCACAACAGATAGTCCATCTTACCCTTTCAGTTATCTCTCCACTGGGTCTCCACTGGAACTGACATGCACTATAGTTAACTCTTGTATTATTCAGTTGATTAATGAGTTACTATTTGCGAATTAATTAACTAATTAATTCACTCCACTCTCACTAGTGTATCATTCAATTAGACTAGATATAACTAGCTCAACTGAGTTCAATTAAATAACAACTCCATGAACTACTCTTCCAACTCTGTCATAACTTTTCCATTTCAGTTCTAATTGAGTCCTCCATGCATGAACCACCAGTAAACCCTAAAAATTGCGTAATTCCTTCAGCCCAATGATTTGACAAATCTGTATACTGAAATTAAGTGCTCCAAGAGAATAAGTTGTTGTTTATTGTTGGATTATTATTAAGAGCTAATAATAATCGACACTTCTATTTTAGATCGACAATCTATAAATAGATTTCTCCCAATATTCTAAAAATATAATTTCATATATTTTTCCAAATTGACCAACCATCCACAAATAGCATCCTGCAACTTTTGAAATATGAACACCATGTCTAAAAAATAGACATAGTCTAAAAATAGACTTGCATCTAAAAATAGCCTGTGGGCCCACTTAGTGAAGGTGACTCATTTTCACTAAGCTCATAATCTTGTTGAATATCAACGATGTATGGTTGTGTGTTCACCAATTAAATGAGTGAACCCACAAGTTTCTTGTAAGTAGTAGCATCTACTACTTCACCTAAATCGACATCCTCCTTCCTCCAGTTTCTTGCTAGAGGAGTCTCCATTGGTTTTCTTCCCTCCATGTGGAACTTCTTGAGGATCTAGTTGGCATAATTTCCCTGAGACATAAATATCTCCCCATCTCTTTACCATATTTCCAATCCCAGGAAATAGTGAAAGAGCCCCATGTTCTTCATCTCAAATTCTCTTCAAATATCCTCTTTGCAAGACTTGATGAGCTACTCATCACTTGTCAGTATCAAATCATCGACATAAAGTAAAATAATCAAAAGCTTACCTTCTACCACAATATGATAAAGGTTTGCATCTACTCCACTCTTGGTGAAACCCAATCCGGTGAGATAGTTGTCGATCTTGTTGTACTAAGCACGAGGTGCTTGCTTCAGCCCATATAGTTCTCTCTTGAGTCTTCACACAAGTGACTCTGTGTCTAAGGTCTCAAATCCTTCCGACTACTCAATGTACACCTCTTACTCAATAAACCCATTAGTAATGTTTTCTTTACATCCATATGATGTATCCGCCATCCCATCCATTTTGAGAGTGCAAGGATGGATTTCATTGATGAGTACCTTACAACTGGTGCAAAAGTCTCATCATAATAAATCCCCTCCACCTGATAGAACCCTCTAGCCGTGAACCTGGCCTTGTGCTTCTCCACACTCCCATTTTCTTCCTACTTCACCTTGTAGATCCACCTGGATCCTACAATTGACTTCCCCTCTGGTCTTCGAACAACTTCCCATGCACTCTTTCTGATAATGGATTCATACTCCTCAACCATGGAATCAACCCAAAGTTGTTTTTGGATTTCTTCCTCGAAAGAGGATGGTTCTATATATATATATATATATATCTTCGCTCATAAGAGCCATGTATCTAGTGTCCCACTTTAGGGACCTTCTTTGCCTACGTTATGATGTGGGTGCTCCCGCATTCTCTCTCACATCTAGCAACAACATATTAGCCTCTCTAGTGTGCTTCCTTCAATTTCGAGATGTCTTTGCATGAGTGAGTGCCTCCACTCTCTACACCTCTTCTTTTGGATCCAAGAGCTCCTCAACTGAATGCAACTGTAGCTCCCTCTCAAGGGAATTTCACATGGCTTTCTCTTCATCAAATTTCACATCTCTTTTGACCATTGTTATCATGTGTGCTGACAAGTACACCGATAGTTGTGAGGTGTATCAGTGTACCCCACAAATATACCCGACTCAATTGTTGGCTCTAGCTTCTTCATGGAATCTTTGGTCATATAGAAATAAACTGTTGAACCAAAAAATTTTAAATGTGACACATCTGGTCTCTTACCTAAAAAATCTTCCTCTAGTGTACTCGTCCCAAGTATCCGATGAGGACTTATGTTTTGCATAAATATTTTTATGTTGCATTCTTATTCCTATAGATGCAATGGTAGGCCCTGATCATGTAACATATATCGCACTACTCACACAATAGTTCTTCTCTTCCATTCTACAACCTCATTCCGTTGTGGGTTATAAGGTGTTTTCAATTCTCTTTTAATTCTTTCTAAGGAGCAAGAGTTCTTGAATTCGTTATAGACATATTCTCCATTATTGTCGCTCCTCAGAGCCTTCACGTTCTTCCCTATATCTTTATCCACAAGTTCCTTGAACTCACAAAACTTGGAGAATGTCTGATATTTCTTTTGCGTGAATAAAATCCAACACTTTCATGAAAAATCATCTACAAAAATCACATGATACCTGTGTTTTTTTTTGGAAGCTATCGATAACGGTCCACACTCATCGGAGTGAACACTCTCAAAGATTTACTTTTCTCGGCTTCCCTTATCGTGAAAGGTGGATTTGGTATACTTAGCCAATTGATAAATCTAAAAAAAGGGTTCAGTGGTGGATCACATTGAGGAACTCCAAAAATTGAATATAAGGTTAACTGATATTCCAGAGGAACATACGATTGATGTCTTCATAGGGACTTTAAAGGATAACATCCAACATGAGGTTCGCGTTTGGGAACCTGATTCATTGGAGAAGGCATTCAGGTTGGAAAGAAAAATTGAATGTAAAATTATGGCAACAAGGAAGCCTACCACTCACATCTATACAGATGGAAGTGTTGCTACTCCTAGAATTTCACAACCTACAAGGTTGTCACCACAAATATTGGAAGAAAAAAGAGAAAAAGGGGTTTGCTACAGTTGTGATAACAAATACACTAAAGGTCATAAGTGTGCTGAGAAGAAATTATTTTGCATATATTGTGAAGGGGAGGAATAAAATTAACAAGAAACTTCAAAAGAAGAGGATATACACCAGGAACCAACCCTAGAAGAAGAAGAAGAAAAAGAAGAAGAAATGAGTCTGACCATATTGTGTAATGCATTGGTATGAATTACCACTCCTCAAACTCTCAAGATATAAGGACATATCAAGAAGAAAAAGGTAATAGTGTTGATTTATTTGTGTAGTACCCATAATTTTTTTCATTGTAAGGTAGCCATGAATTGAATTGTTTCCTATACCCTGGACCAAAATGTCAAGTGATGGTTGCAAATGGAGGAACTATAAATTTCTCTCGAAAATGTCATAATATCAAGCTAACCATGGGGTAATATGTATTGAATGGTCCAATGCTTTCCATTCCAATGGGAGGTTTTGATGTTGTACTAGGAGAAAAATGGTTACAATATTTGGGGACGGTAGCATTTAATTTTCAATAAGTTTTCTTGAAAAAAATTTCGGTCGGAAGGGAAGTCAAATTATGGGGTATCACAGGGAAGCCGAGAAAGATAATAAGATCTAGTGTCATGACAAAGCCTCTGAAGAAATAACAATGAGGCGTAATTGCACAATAATCAATGTTACCGATGAAATAGGTAACCTGACCTCAAAACGGGAACTCTAGCCCAAAAAGACTCGAAAAACATGAAAAACACCCCAAAAACAAAAAAAGTGTATTCTAGAACGCACTTGGTTTTTTTTAAGGTCAAATTTCAACATTTTATAAAATTATGCTAAAAACAAAATTGTTTCTTGAAAAAAGGATTGAAAAAACACCCTCAAAACAAAACCAGTTGACGCTGGAATAACCAAAAAAAAAAAATTGTCATATTTTTGACATTTTTAAAAATAGAAATAACATTTTTTAATTTTTAAAATTCAAACATTAAAAAAACCCTAAAATTTAAGAAAAAAAATAAATTTAAAAAATAAAAACATTTTAAAGCTAGGAATAAAAAAATAAAAATAAAAAAAAAATAAAAATTTTAATTCAAACATTAAAAAAAAACCTAAAATTTAAGAAAAAGTTAAAAATTAAAAATTAAAAAAAAATAAAGATTAAAATTTCAAAATATATAGAAATAAAAAAATAAAAATAAAAACAATATTAAAATATTAAATTAAAAAGAAAAACAAGTTAAAAAAGGAAAGAAATTATAAAAAATAAAATATAGAAATTAAATTTAAAAAAGAAAAAGAAAATGTTTATTAAATTTAAAAAAAAATAAATAAATAAATTTAAAAATAAAAAATTAAATTTAAAAAAATTTAAAAATTAAAAAAAAAAAAAAAAAAAAAAAAAAAAAATTGAAATTAAAAGTAAAAAAATGAAAAATTCATTTAAAAAATAAAAATAAAAATAAATAGAATAAAAATATTAAATTTAAAGAAATATATATTAAAAAAACAAATAGATTTTAAAAAATATATAAATAACAAATTAAATTAAAAAAAAAATTAAATTTTAATAAATAAATAAATAAACAAATAAATTTTGAAATAAAAATTAAATTTTAAATATAAAGAAAAAAAAAACATTGCTAGAATAAAAAGCTAAAAAACTTTAAAAATCAATTAAAATTGAAAAATTGAAAAAAAATAAATAAATAAATTATATTAAATAAAAAATAAAATGAAAAACAAATTAATTAGAAAATATTAAGTTTAACTTCAAAAAAAATCTAATTTTAAATACACAATTTTAATTGAAATAAAAAAAATATAAAAATGTTAGTTAATTAAAAAAATAATAATAAATAAAAATAAAAAAAATTATTAAATTCAAATAAATAAATAAATAAAAATACAAAATTTACTAAATTTTAAAAAATTAAATAAAAAACTAAGCATAAAATTTAATAATAAAAAAAATATGAAAAAAAAAAAAAATTCAATTAAATAAAAAAAATACAAAATTTAATAAAAATTATTAACAAAATTTAGAAAAAATAAAAATAAAAACAAAAAAATGAATAAAATTAAAAAAAATAAATAAATAAAAATAAAAAAAAAACAAAAACAAATTAAAACAAATTAAATTTCAAATATAAAAATTAAATTAAAAAAAAATAATTTTAAATTTTTTGAATTAAAAAAAATCAAATTAAAAAAAAAATATTAAAAATTAAAAAAATAAAAAATAAAAAAGAATTTTTTGATTGTGGTGGCACCGCCAATCGGCCTCCCGCCTAGGTGACGGCGGAGGTCGGCCGCTAGGCGGGAGGCCGATCCCAAGAATCACACTGCCACGGTAGGCTGCTGATTCCAAGAATCGCGCTCCTGCGGTAGGAGGCTGATTCCGGGAATCGCCCTGAGGCTAATTCCGGGAATCACCCTCCCACGATGAGAGGCCGATTCTGGGAATCGGTCTCAAGGCGATTCTCGGAATTGGCCTCCCGCGGCGGGAGGGCGATTCTCGGAATCGGCCTGAGGGCGATTCCTGGAATCGGCCTAAGGGCGATTCCCGGAATCAGCCTCTCGCCGCAGGAGGGCGATTCCCGGAATCGGCCTGAGGGCAATTCCCGGAATCAACCTCTCGCCGCGAGAGGACGATTCCCAGAATCGCCCTCAGGGCGATTCCCGGAATCGACCTCTCGCTGTGGGAGGGCGATTCCGGATCGGCCTCCCGCAGCGGGAGGGCGATTCCCGGAATCGGCCTCCAGCCGCAGGAGGCCAATTCCCGGAATCGACCTCGCGCCAAGGTGGCAGTAGGCGCCGGCCACTGGGCGAGCGGGGGGCTGCAGCGATCGGCCTCCTGCGACGGGAGGGCGATTCCCGGAATCGGCCTCCCGCCGCAGGAGGACAATTCCTGGAATCGACCTCTCGCCAAGGTGGCGGCAGGCGCCGGCCGCTGGGCGAGCGGGGGGCTGCAGCACCCCGCCCACCCAATGGCCAGCCTCTGCCGCCACCTAGGCAGGAGGCCGGCTGGCGGCGCCACCACGATCAAAAAATTATTTTATTTTTATTTATTTTTTTAATTTTTAAGATATATTTTTTTAATTTGATTTTTATTTTTTATTTTATTTTTTTAAATTCAAAAAATTTAAAATTATTTTTTTTTAATTCAAATTTTTTATTTTAAATTTAATTTGTTTTAAATTTTTTTTTTTTTTTTTTTTAAATTTTGTTTTTAAATTTAATATTTTAGATTAATTATTTTTTAAAATTTAAAATTTATTCATTAAATTTATTAAACTTTAATTTAATTTAATTTTTTTTTAAAATCTTTTAGTTTATTTGGTTTTTCATTTTTAAAATTTATAAATTGTTTCATTTAAAAAAACAACAACAAATTTATGGATATTTGTTTTTTAATTATTTGCATGTGGTTTTTTTCATTTTTTTTGTTTTTTAATGATAGTTTTTTTTATTATAATTCTTTTATTTTAATTTCTTTTTCAATTTTTTTTGTTTTTTTTGTTTTTGTTTATTTTAAAATTTGTATTTTTGTTTTCTTATTATTATTTTTTTTAATTTAAATTTTTAAATTTAATTTTTTCTTTTTTGTATTTTAATTTTTTTTTCTAAATTTTAATTTTGTAATTTAAATTATTTTTGAATTTTCTATTTAAATTTTTTTTTTTTTTTAATTATATGGATTTTTTTAATAACTTAGTAAAAAATGTTTTTGATGTTTTCTTTTGTTAATTTTTGTTTTTTTCTTTAAATTATGTGCTTTTTTTTTCAAAATTTGTCATTTCTTTTGATATAATTTTCAAATATTTTTCTTTTTTTTTTGTTTTATTTATTTATTTTTGTTTAAATTTTTTATTTTTATGAGTTAATTTTGTTTTTTTTTTACATTTTTATTGGTTTTTTATATTGTTTTTATATATATATTTTTTATCTAAGTTTTGTGTTTTATTACCAACATGAAAATCACCACTCTAAAAAAAAAAAGGTTGATGCTGCATCAATACGTTTCAAAATTAGCATGAAAATCACCGCTCTAAAAAAAAAGGTTGATGCTGCATCAATACGTTTCAAAATTAGCATGAAAATCACTAAAATTTTAAAACAAATATTCATACTTCATAAATAAAAATATTAGAGTGTCAAAAATGTGCTAAAAAAAGAGAGGTGATTTTGCATCACCACTTTTCAAAATCGGGTGCTTTTGATGCTACCAAAAAAAAAGTAGGTAACAGTGTGGTTACCTATTTCATCGGTAACATTGTTAATTATGCTCACTAGAAGTTCCAACATCAAAATCATCTATTTCTCCAGATCTCCAAAAAGTCTTGGAAAATCATTCCAAGGTGTTTGAAACTCCCAAAGGACTCCCACTTATTCGTGATCATGATAATTCTATTCATTTGATTCCAGGAAGTTTTCCTCAAGACATCAGGCCTTATAGATATCCTTATGTCCAAAAGAGTGAAATTGGACATATATTGCAGAAATGTTAGAGGCTGGTATAATTAAACCTAGTCAAAGTTCTTTCTCTACTCCAGTAGTATTGGTGCACAAGAAGGATGGATCATGGAACATGTGTTCGGATTATAGGGAGCTCAATAAGCTCACTATTAAATATAAATTTCCCATTTCTATGATTGATGAATTATTGGATGAATTACATGGAGAAATTTATTTTACCAAGTTTGATCTTCGTAAAATAAATTTATATTTAATAGTGAGCTTATTGAGCTCCCTATAATCTGAACACATGTTCCATGATCCATCCTTCTTGTGCACCAATACTACTGGAGCAGAGAAAGAACTTTGACTAGGTTGAATTATACCAGCCTCCAACATTTCTGCAATATATGTCCAATTTCACTCTTTTGGACATAAGGATATCTATAAGGCCTGATGTCTTGAGGAAAACTTCTTGGAATCAAATGAATAGAATTATCATGATCACGAATAGGTGGGAGTCCTTTGGGAGTTTCAAACACTTTGGAATGATTTTCCAAGACTTTTTGGAGATCTGGAGAAATAGATGATTTTGATGTTGGAACTTCTAGTGAGCATAATTAACAATGTTACCGATGAAATAGGTAACCGCACTATTACCTACTTTTTTTTGGTAGCATCAAAAGCACCCAATTTTGAAAAGTGGTGATGCAGAATCACCTCTTTTTTTTTTAGCACATTTTTGACACTCTAATATTTTTATTTATGAAGTATGAATATTTGTTTTAAAAATTTAGTGATTTTCATGTTGGTAATAAAACACAAAACTTAGATAAAAAAAATATATATATAAAAACAATATAAAAAACCAATAAAAATGTAAAAAAAAACAAAATTAACTCGTAAAAATAAAAAATTTAAACAAAAATAAATAAATAAAACAAAAATATTTGAAAATTATATCAAAAGAAATGACAAAATTTGAAAAAAAAGCACATAATTTAAAGAAAAAAACAAAAATTAACAAAAAAAAACATCAAAAACATTTTTTACTAAGTTATTAAAAAAATCCATATAATTAAAAAAAAAAAAAAAAAAAATTAAAATAGAAAATTCAAAAATAATTTAAATTACAAAATTAAAATTTAGAAAAAAAAATTAAAATACAAAAAAGAAAAAATTAAATTTAAAAATTTAAATTAAAAAAAATAATAATAAGAAAACAAAAATACAAATTTTAAAATAAACAAAAAAAAAAAAAAAAATTGAAAATGAAAATTAAAATAAAAGAATTATAATAAAAAAAACTATCATTAAAAAACAAAAAAAATGAAAAAAACCACGTGCAAATAATTAAAAAACAAATATCCATAAATGTGCTTTTTTTTTAAAATGAAACAATTTATAAATTTTAAAAATGAAAAACCAAATAAACTAAAAGATTTAAAAAAAAAATTAAATTAAATTAAAGTTTAATAAATTTAATGAATAAATTTTAAATTTTAAAAAATAATTAATCTAAAATATTAAATTTAAAAACAAAATTAAAAAAAAAAACAAAAAAATTAAAACAAATTAAATTTAAAATAAAAAATTTGAATTAAAAAAAAAATAATTTTAAATTTTTTGAATTTAAAAAAATAAAATAAAAAATAAAAATAAAATTAAAAACATATATATTAAAAATTAAAAAAAAATTAAAAATAAAAGAATTTTTTGATCGTGGTGGCGCCGCTAGCCGGCCTCCCGCCTAGGTGGCGGCGGAGGCTGGCCATTGGGTGGGCGGGGTGCTGCAGCCCCCCGCTCGCCCAGCGGCCGGCGCCTGCCGCCACCTTGGCGGGAGGTCGATTCCGGGAATCGGCCTCCTGCAGCGGGAGGGCGATTCTGGGAATCGCCCTCCCGCCGCGGGAGGTCGATTCCGGGAATCGGCTCGCAATGGGGAGGGCGAGCCGGGCCGTCGCTCGCGGAGGTCGATTCCCGGAATCGCCTCCGCAGCCGAGAGGTCGATTCCGGAATCTCCTCGGGTGATTCCGGAATCGTCCTCTCGCGGCGAGAGGATGATTCCAGGAATCACCCTCAGGCTGATTCCGGGAATCGCCCTCTTGCGGCGAGAGGCTGATTCTGGGAATCGCCGTGAGGCCGATTCCAGGAATCGCCCTAAGGCCGATTCCAGGAATCGCCCTAAGGCCGATTCCAAGAATCGCCCTCCCGCCGCGGGAGGCCGATTCCGAGAATCGCCTTGAGACCGATTCCGAGAATCGCCTTGAGACTGATTCCCAGAATCGGCCTCAGGGCAATTCCCAGAATCGACCTCTCATCGTGGGAGGGTGATTCCCGGAATTAGCCTCAGGGTGATTCCCGGAATCAGCCTCCTACCGCAGGAGCGCGATTCTCAAAATCAGCAGCCTGCCGCGGGAGCGCGATTCTCGGAATCGGCCTCCCGCCTAGCGGCCGGCCTCCGCCGTCACTTGGGCGGGAGGCCGATTGGCGGTGCCACGACAATCAAAAAATTCTTTTTTATTTTTTATTTTTTTAATTTTTAATATTTTTTTTTTAATTTGATTTTTTTTTAATTCAAAAAATTTAAAATTATTTTTTTTAATTTAATTTTTATATTTGAAATTTAATTTGTTTTAATTTGTTTTTGTTTTTTTTTTTAATTTTTAAAATTTTTTTTTAAAATTTTATTCATTTTTTTGTTTTTAATTTTTTTTTCTAAATTTTGTTAATAATTTTTATTAAATTTTGTATTTTTTTTTATTAAATTTTTTCATATTTTTTATTATTATTAAATTTTATGCTTAGTTTTTTATTTAATTTTTTAAAATTTAGTAAATTTTGTATTTTTATTTATTTATTTATTTGAATTTAATAATTTTTAAAAAAAAAATTTTATTATTATTTTTTTAATTAACTAACATTTTTATATTTTTTTTATTTCAATTAAAATTGTGTATTTAAAATTAGATTTTTTTTAAAGTTAAACTTAATATTTTCTAATTAATTTGTTTTTTATTTTATTTTTTATTTAATATAATTTATTTAATTTATTTTTTTTCAATTTTTCAATTTTAATTGATTTTTAAAGTTTTTTAGCTTTTTATTCTAACAATGTTTTTTTTTTCTTTATATTTAAAATTTAATTTTTATTTCAAAATTTATTTGTTTATTTATTAATTTTTTTTTTTTAATTTAATTTGTTATTTTGATACTAACATTTTTTTTAATTTAATAAAATCTAATATATATTTTTAATTTAAGTTCATATATATATATATATATATATATATATATATATATATATATATATATATATATATATATATATATATATATATATATATATAATTTAAATTTAATATATTTTTTAAAATCTATTTATTTTTTAATATATATTTTTAAATTTAATTTTTATTTTAAAAATGAAATTTTTTTAATTTAATGGGGCATTTCATTTTTCTTTTTTAAATTTAATTTCTATATTTTATTTTTTATAATTTCTTTCCTTTTTTAATCGGTTTTTTTTTTAATTTAATATTTTTATTTTGTTTTTATGTTTATTTTTTTATTTCTATATATTTTGAAATTTTTATCTTTAATTTTTTTTTTATTTTTTGTTTTTTAATTTTTTTCTTAAATTTTAGGTTTTTATTTTTTATGTTTGAATTAAAATTTTTATTTTGTTTTTGTTTTTATTTTTTTATTCCTATATATTTTTAAATTTTAAGCTTTAAAATGTTTTTATTTTTTAAATTTATTTATTTTTTCTTAAATTTTAGGTTTTTTTTAATGTTTGAATTTTAAAAATTAAAAAATGTTATTTCTATTTTTAAAAATGTCAAAAATAGGACAAATTTTTTTTTTTGGTTATTCCAGCGTCAACTGGTTTTGTTTTAAGGGTGTTTTTTCAATCCTTTTTTCAAGAAACAATTTTGTTTTTAGCATAATTTTATAAAATGTTGAAATTCAAAAAAAACCAAGTGCCTTCTGGAATACACTTTTTTTGTTTTTGGGGTGTTTTTTCATGTTTTTGAGTCTTTTTGGGCTAGAGTTCCCGTTTTGAGGTCAGGTTACCTATTTCATCGGTAACATTGATTATTGTGCAATTACGCCTCATTGTTATTTCTTCAGAGGCTTTGTCATGACACTAGATCTTATTATCTTTCTCGGCTTCCCTGTGATACCCCATAATTTGACTTCCCTTCCTTCTGAATTTTTTTTCAAGAAAACTTATTGAAAATTAAATGCTACCGTCCCCAAATATTGTAACCATTTTGCTCCTAGCACAACATCAAAACCTCCCATTGGAATGGAAAGCATTGGACCATTCAATACATATTCCCCCATGGTTAGCTTGATATTATGGCATTTTCCAGAGCAATTTATAGTTCCTCCATTTGCAACCATCACTTGACATTCCAATGCTGGGTATAGGAAACAATTCAATTCCTTGGCTACCTTACAATGAATAAAATTATGGGTACTACCTGAATCAATCAACACTATTACCTTTTTCTTCTTGATATGTCCTTCTATCTTGAGAGTTTGAGGAGTGGTAATTCCTGCCAATGCATTACACAATATGGTTGGACTCATTTCTTCCTCTTCTAGGGTTGGTTCCTGGTGTATATCCTCTTCTTGTTCATTTTCTTCTTCTTCTTCACAATCTATGTAAAATAATTTCTTCTCAGCACACTTATGACCTTTAGTGTATTTGCTATCACAACTGTAGAAAACCCCTTTTGCTCTTTTTTCTTCCAATTGTTGTGGTGTCAACCTTGTAGGTTGTGGAAATCTAGGCGTAGCAACACTTCCTTCTTTATAGAATTGAGTGGTAGGCTTCCTTGTCGCCAAAATTTTACATTCAACTTTTCTTGCCAACCTGAATGCCTTCTCCAATGAATCAGGTTCCAAAACGCGAACTTCATGTTGGATGTTATCCTTTAAAGTGCCTATGAAGAGATCAATCCTGTGTTCCTCTGGAATATCAGTTAACCTTATATTCAATTTTTGGAAGTCCTCAATGTGCTGCCCCACTAAACCCTTTTGTTTGAGATTTATCAATTGGCTAAAGAAGGTGTTGCTCTTTGTATCCTCATAATGTGCTATCATTTCCTCCGTAAAAATTGACAAAGTGACAATTTTTTTACGGGAGCAAAGCCATCGATACCATACAAATGTATTTTGTTCTAAATGTAAAGTTGCAATGCGTACCTTTTGTGTGTTTTGCACGTTATGGAGATCAAAATATTGCTCCATGTGTAGTATCCATGTTACAGGATCCTTTCCATCAAACTTCCTCATATCCATCTTTGGAATATGGTGGTTCTTCCCGCCAACATTAGAGTTTATGAAATCATGATTAACATTTATTTTATTCTCATCATGAGGTTCTTCTACTATCTTTTCACCATTAGGAAACCTTTCTTGTATCAACTTTGTCAAACCTTCCATGTCTCCTTTTAGAAAATTCTTCATGTTATCGATATTAGCCTCCATGTCTTCCATGCCGCATTCCATGCCATCCATGCCATTCTTCAAACCATCCATCTTAGCTTCCTCCATGCCTTCTTCAAACCATCCATCTTAGCTTCCATGCCTTTCTTCAAACCATCCATCTTCACTTCCACACCTTTCTTCAAAACTTCCATTCCATTTTTTGCTGCTCTTTGCGAGAGTGAAATTTGTTGCACTTGTTCTTGTAATTTTGATAGATCATGTTGCAATTCTTCATCTTCATGAGTCATGGTAGAGCCTTCTGAAGGCTTGATGGGTGTTTAATTATTTTTAGGGGCCATTTTAGAATCCAATATTGATATCTATTCTACAAGATTCCCTTGGAATCAATTCAACTTGATTCTTCAAACAAGACTTATGCAATTCGGAAAAAAATACACACCTTTTACTAGCTTTTAGGAGCTCGATATTGAAAATGAATTATCTCTATGATTTAGGATCTTCAATATCTGAAATTTGGTCTTGTAGTAGCCCTCTGAATCTTATTTCTAATTTCATAGGTCTGACCTGATTTGGATTCTTCAAGACAAAGCTATGCCCAATCTCCCACAATGACCTAATTATGGACTAGTTCAAAGAGTTCGACCAGACCCAAGGTACACGTGTCAAGAGTTTATCTTTCGGCTCCGAAATTGATACAAAGGAAACTAAAATTATTTACTTGTGGTCACTTTTTACAAAATTCCAACTGTCTCACATAGAGAGTCATGACGATTTTCCCTGTGTCCCACTTTTAGATGAAATTCGGAGCTTGCAAAAACCATACCTTCCACAAATCATATCTCTCAACATATTGCGAACCAATATCTACAATTTGTATTTTTATACAATGTTCCCGAGGATTTGGACTTCACGTGCTAAAAATTTCAAACTTCTAAATATTCGTAGAAAAAGGCTATATTGAAAATTCCACGATGTCTCATTTTGGAGCAAGAAACCCTAGAATCCAAAGCCTTGCCACCAAATGTTATGAAAACCAGCTCGAAAATAGAAGAATGAGAGATCAACGCCTTAGAAATAACCAATTTGAGAGGGAAACCTCCTTTACATTACATAAATGAACAATTCTTGGATGATACAAATGAAAAAACCTCCTTCTATATATAGGAGTCCATGGCATCACAATATAATCCTAGCCGACCTAACAATAATAATGTAAGGGCACAATAATAACAATATTGGGGTTACACGAGTACAACAATAACAATAAGGGGCCTAAAATAACAACAATAAGGTACTACACTAGTAATATGGGACCTAACATAGCCTAACCTAATCAAGCAATGCCTAACCTAGCCTACCATATCCTCAGGTAGCCAAGCTGAGCCTAGTCTAGCCCATCCTAGTATAGCCTAACCTAGCCTAGTCTAACCTATACTAGCCTAGCCTAACCTAGCCTAGCCTAACATTGGCTAGCCTAGCATAGCCTAGCCTAACCTAGCCAAACTTAGCCTAACCTAACATAACCTAAGCTAGCCTAACCTAACCTAACCTAGCCTAGCCTAGCCTAGCCTAACTTAACTTAGCCTAATCTAACCTTGCCTAGCTTAAACTAACCTAGTTTAGCCTAGCCTAGGCTAACCTAACCTTACCTACCCTAGCCAAGGCTAACCTAACCTTACCTAGCCTAGCCTAACTTAGCATAACATATCCTAGTCTATCTTAATCAAACCTAGCCTTACATAGCCTAGCCTAACCTAGCTGATTCTAGCCTAACCTAGCCTAGTCTACCCTAGACTAGCCTAGCCTTGTGTGCACTAACCTAACCTAGCCTAGCCTAGCCTAGCCTAACCTAACCTAGCCTATCCTAGCCTACCCTAGCCTACCCTACCCTAGCCTACATTAACGTAACCTAGCCTAATGTATCCTAACCTAACCTAAACTAAGCTATCCTAAACTAACCTTGCCTAGCCTAACCTAACATAACATATAATAACCTAGCCTTACCTTGCCCAGCCTAGGCTAGACTAGCATAGCCTACTCTAACGTAAAATAGCCTAGCCTACCCTAGCCTAGCCTACTCTAGCCTAACCTAGCCTAGCCTAGCATAACCTAAGGTAAACTAACCTAACCTAACCTAACCTAGCCTAACCTTGTGTAATCTAGTCTAGCCTAACCAAACCTAGAAAAGCCAAACCTAACCTTCCCATTACTAAGGTAGCCTAGCCTAGCCTACTGCAACCTAACCTAGCATAATCTAACCTAGCCCAACCTAATCAAGCCAAGCCTAACCTAGCCTACCCTATCCTCAGGTAGCCAAGCCAAGCCTAGCATAATCCATCCTAGTATAGCCTAGCCTAGCCTAGTATAACCTATACTAGCCTAGCCTAACCAAGCCTAACCTAACCTAGCCTAGCCTAGTATAGTGTAGCCTAACCTAGCCAAACCTAGCCTAACCTAACCTAACCTAACCAAATGTAGCCTAGCTTAGCCTAGCCTAACCTAGCCTTGCCTAGCCTAGCCTAACCTAGCCTAGCCTAACCTAGCCTATATTAATATAACCTAGCTTTACCTAGCCTATCCTAACCTATCCTAGGCTAGCCAAGTCTAGCCTAACCTAGCCTAGCTTAGCCTAGCCTAGCATTGCTTACCCTAACCTAGCCTAGCCTAACCTAACCTAACCTAGCCTATCCTAGCCTAGCCTAGCCTAGCCTAACCTAACCTAAACTAACCTAACCTAACCTTGCATACCTTAAACTATCCTAGCTTAGCCTATCCTAGCCTAACCTAACCTTCCCTAGCCTACTCTAGCCTAGCTTAGCCTACTCTAGCTTAGCCTAGCCTACTCTAGCCTAGCCTTGCCTAGCCTACTCTAGCCTAGCTTAGCTTAGCCTAACCTAGCCTAGCCTAGCCTATATAACCTAGCTTAACCTAACCTACTCTATCCTAGCCTAGCCTAACCTAGCCAAATCTAGCCTACCCTAGCCTAGCCTAGTCTTTTCTGGCCTAGCCTACTCTAGCCTAGCGTCGCTTAGCCCAATATAGTCTTCTCTATCATATTCCAGGCTAATCTATTCTATTCTATATTAACATTCCTAGCCTACTCTTGCTTACCCTAGCCTACTCTAGGTTACCCTAGCTTGTTTTTGTCTAGCCCACCCTAGCTTAACTTATTCTATCCTTGTGTAGCCTAGTATAATTTTGTTTATCCGAGACCACTATAGCTTAGCCTATTCTAATGTGACACAATATAGATTCCTAAGAGTTTATATGTATACATATTTTAGTTGAAAATTTTAATAAAATATATATTCAAAAACAATCTTAAGAAACATTTATAGTACATTTTAATTTTATCATATATATTTAAATATAAAAACATTACCACTTTAGCCTAGCCTAACCTAGCCTAACTTAACCTAAACTAACCTAACTTGAACTAAGCTAGCCTAACCTAACCTAGCCTAACCTTACATAGCCTACCCTACCTTAGACTAACCTAGTGTAGCTTAGCCTAACATAGCCTAGCCTAACCTTTTCTAACCTTGTTACATGGATTAATCCCTCTTGCAGACAAGAGTGATCTCCCTAGTACTCCAACGAGTAACTAGAAACAAAGATCCATTAGGAAACCTTTTCCTCTAGATTAATTGCATTTCAGAATTATTATAATAAATTAGAAAGGACATGCCCCTACCTTGAAATCCAAAATTTTGATACAGTCTTTTATCCTGTCGCTCCAAAGTGGTTTCTCCAATAATTACAACCTACAATCAAAGACAAGACAAAGGATCAAAGCATCTGCAACATATAATAATCAGGAAATGCTAATCCAACTTAGTGATCAAGGATTCTAAGTATTGATGTTATTTCAATAAGAATAGAAACAAGTCAATGAGAAAAAGAGATCCATATGTATTATCTTGAATAAAAAGAGTAATATTACAACCTGATGCTTTGATGTCATATAGATTTCTCTGGGGGTCCTCAACAATCATTTCTCCTTTAGTGTGATAAGCCTTCCTCTCTGAATACCAGCATGGAGTTCTAGACACAAGGGTGTGATCATTCTCATGCCAAAAACAACTCACTAGTGTAGAAAGTGTACACTCTTATGAATTCTCTTTAGCTTAGAAACTATAAAAAATAGTTTCTAATTGCATTGGTATCTACCATGTGTGTACCCTTCAACCTAAAACTTAAGATCAATTTATAGGGAAATGGAGGTAGTCTCAGTTCCATGAAGAGGGGGATGGATTCCTCTCATGAAGGGATTTGAGTTCCATGGACCAAGTGATAAACTCCATGAGTGGAGGGATAGATCTCGAACTGATCAAGACTATAGAAGCTTCCAGTTGGGAGAATATACGACCAGCTGGGCTTCAAGAATTTATTTTTTTCTTTTATTTTCTTTTCACGGGGGTGCGCAGGTAATAGTGGCAAAAAGTGTGTAAGTTGCCGCAGTTTATGGAAAGAACAACAACGCATGCACAGGGAAGGGATAGAAAAACTGTGCAAGTAGACTTTTAAGGGTTTTATAGAGCTTTTCTCCAATTCCAAGCCTCGATTTAGGAACATTGGTGTTTTTTACCTCTTAAGGAACATGATATAGGTGCTGATAGACCCATATGAAAAGTCAAATGTCATGGTGAAAAAATGACGTGTAAGATATTTCCCCCTAAAATGCGAAGTTTGAGGTTATTCTAAAGAGTGAAGTGCTTTATCAATTCGAGGATTAGATTGGAGACACCAGTCGAAAACCTGTAAAAACATTCAATGCAAACATATAAATATAAATCATCGCTGAGGTAGGAATTTCCATTCTCAGATTAAAACTAACTAAATGTTCTAGTACATGTATGGTTTCAATATTACATCAAAAGTAGACACAGTATGGGCGCAACCATATGTCATGAGTAGTCTACTGTATAATGAATAATAAAACTCCTTGAAGACTGGATGGTGGAAACTAGATTCAAGGTCTTGATTTCTGCTTCCTAAACTAGTATGAATCTATCTATGCAATTGATTGAGTTGAAGGTGAACATGGTAGAAACCACTTGATTACCAGTCAATGATGTGAACCGTTAACAAGTGTGAGAGAAACCACCAATAATGAAAATGGTTCTCAAAGTACTCCAGTAAAATCTATGAAGTGTGAATGAATGATTTTCAGTCAAACACTCATAGAATCATTCAATTTAAGGTCAATTATGAAACCTGTCATTGAAGGTGAGAAACTTGCCATTAGGGCATGCAGATCCCAAGGTACTGATAGGATTCTAGATCAACTTTCTAGATGATGAGCTGACATTGATAGAAAGTGATCTATCGCAGGAAAACCTACGTCATGAAACCATTATATCAAGTTTTGAAGAAATATTTTGCAAGGACTGGCTTAGGGATGGTCAACATAAATGGAGACAAATTTTTGTAATGAATGGTTTATTTGAACTCTTTCTTAAAAACATAACGACACTACAGATGGCTTGGTAGCATTTGACCTAAAGCTAATACCCAGAAACTGGTTGAAGAATTTCAATGTGGTTTGATTAAATTTTAGACAAATAATTTCCCAACCCAGGTACAAGTGTGAAGAAGTGTCGTGTTCAAGAGTGGCATGCTGCTTTTTAAACAAGGGTGACAATTGGATTCTTTTTCTCTCTTTTTCCCCCACCATTACTGGCAAGTACCTCTTTATTTTTTTCAAGCTTGAGGAGGATAAAAATTTCTTGTTTGTGTAAGCTCATCCTTCGGATAAGCCCATCTTAGTATTAAAATCGAACCGTAAGAAGCAGTCGTTTGGCCTTGTTGTAATCGACAGGTCCTTTACTGTTAAATTTTAGCGAGTCTAGTATAAGAGAACTCGATGTTTTCAGTTTTAGGGAGTTATAAGAAAAACATAAGTAGACACCATGGTTGTTCTTTTTCATAAATTTAGTCTCTCAGAACCGAAAAGGATAAAATAATGCAGGAGAGAACTCTATTGACCGTGATTAGTAAATGTATACATTTTTTGTAATAAGTCCAATCCAGTCCAGAAATTAGGTAAACTTATACTAAAAGGACGACTATTCATTTACTTTAACGAGTTCGAATAATCCAAAGTATCGGCGAGAGTTTGCAAAGTGCTTAAAGAGGACTCAGGGGTTTCACTTTTACTATTTTCTGAGATCTCGAAAAAGTGATAAAGTATACTTAATGTCAAAATATATTTTTACTAAAAGTCTTGTGACCTACACAAAATCTCAAACAATTACAAATATCTGCTTCCAAAAAGTAAAAATATTTAAAAATGACCTTTTTAATAGTGAAAAATAAATAAAACAATAATATTTTATTCATTAAAAACTATAAAAGGGATTGAAACAAGTCATTTTACCTTTTGTTTTCATAATAGTGCATAGAGCTTTTGGACAAAAAACTTCCCGAGAGAAGATATCGGGAATGCAGGAATGTTCATTTCTCAAATCATCAAAACAAGTAATCCACATCATCCTTAGCTATGTTTTCATCCATTTAATTTTTTATTTTGAGCTTTTATTTCATTTTTTGGGGAGAAATTTGTGTTTTAAAATATGCCCTTGGGGGTGTGCGGGTGATCCATGTGATGCTTGTGGACCAATTGATTTTAAAAAGAAAATAGTTGGGCCTACGCGCGGGTTCTACGTGGAGCGCGTCACGAAAGGAAGCACTTGCTATCTACACATAGAACTTGCACAAGCTTACTGTGAACATTTTAGAAACTAAAATTTGTTTCTAAAAATGATTGAATTTTCTTCAAATGGTTTTAGCTATTTAATGAAGCCATGGATGACCATGCAACCATGCATGCATTGGAAAACTATGGTCTGTACAATTTATGGGATATTCATGGAATGAAGGCACAAGTGGAGTTAATGACTTGGCTTGTGAATGCATGGGATGTTCAAGACCAATGTTTCGTAATTAGTGACCATAGGCTCGATATTGAGCTATAAGACATATATTTCCTTACCATATTATCTCAAAGAGGGAGAGACATCTCCTTATTTGGGACTAGACAGGGATGTCTTCCTACTGCCCGCTACAAAGCTCAGTATTGTAGCAATGATGCAGAGTTGAAGGATGGTCGCATAGATATCAAAACTATCTTGTGACTGGAACTTAAAGTCATAGCATTCACAGTGAACAAGTTGTGTAAGAGTGAAACTCCTCATGTGGCTACTAAATCATAGATGCAAACTGCATTCGAGTGTTTTAGAGGAACTATATTCAATTGGTGTGAAGGAGTATTTGCCAATATGAAAGGCCAATTGACTAGAGCAAAGAATACGAAGTTGAAAAACTTCAGATATGGCGCCAGTCTTATTTCATTTTCTCTAGAGAGAATTCCACTTCTTGCTCCTCAACTGATTCCAGTAGATCTTGGGACTCCTCAGGAACCTCAGATGGTGCGATGGGTAGCACTAATGGATCGCCATGGTGGCGAGAGTGGTTTATTAGTTCGGTTTACTCCGAATTATTTCGTGTGGCTCAGGAACCAAGTCTTCACCATTGAAGACTTTCCTTATGTAGGAATGGATTATAGGGGTGATCCTTAAACATCTTTGCCTTCAGGGGCACAGTGGGATGAGACAGGTTAGTGAATCATTTCTATTTAGTATATCTATTATATCTATCCATTAGATACCTTTTAATATAATTTTTATTGTCCAATATTGACAAAAATATTTTAAATGCAGATGTCGATCCACAATGACCAGCAACGCTTCATCGCTTTGACAGGCGAGAGGCACAACCCATAGCACCTCCATAGGACCAAGCATCAGAGATTTTGGTAGACATGGAGCACAACCTTGAGAGGTTGACCATTGATATTCCTGAGACAGGAACTGATGATATCCCTCTCAGGCTCCAGACACATGTGACAGGTGTTCCAGGTCCTTTCAGGAGATTTCTGTGCAAGGTGGCGTGTGCTATAGTTTATTACCATGATCATCATCATGGATAGTTGATGGTCAATGTAGATCGACAATTTTTTTTTTGTATCAGTATCTATTAGATCATAAGGTGTTTGAACCTATGATCACAGACGATTTAATATTTTTTGAACACAAACTTATCTATCCTAATGATATTACTACTTTCGTTCTCTGAGTATCTTGTTCAACATGGATTGAAAGTTGTTTTGATTTACTTTTTTAATGTTGCAAATGTCTATTTAAAACACAATTAGCTAATGCATCAACCAATGTGTTTAAATTTCTTGAAATATGTTGATATTCGATATAATAAAATTTTCGTTTCAAGAGACGAACCTTCAAAAATAATGTTAACAACACTGGATTTCTAAAAGCTCTGTTTAAATGTAATACAATGAGTTGTGAATCCAACTTAATGATAAAACGTTGAATACCAAATGAAATGGCATCAGATAATAACTCAATGACTGTGCTATATTTTGCAATATTGTTCGTTTTTTGACCAAGTCATATCCCATGAATAGAAACTAACTCATTGGTGGGTGAATAGATAACCCAAGCCGCGGAAGAGATATTTCATGTACTACGATAGGCATCATCAGCAAAACCAATGTATGTTTAAAGGGATGTCGACATCTGCAATATCAAGGGTATTCAAGATAAGCAACGATAGTAGTAACAACAAAACTAATATAGAAACACTTGTCTAATCTAAGGCACACTATTCTAAGAAGTAACTATTGTACAAGAGAGATCTTCACACGAAAGTTAAGCATAATATCTCTTGAGATAAAGACCATTTATGGGTTTATCTACAAAGAACTTGTCATAATAAATTAATTCATAGGCTCATTTTGAAAGCACATGCTTGACAATATAGGGACCATGCCACATCGGTTCGAATTTACCAGCACCTAGCTTGTTGTTAGCTTGATCATATACTAAAACTAGGTCACCTTCTTAATGAATGCGAGGGTTAAGACTCTGATCAAACTGATCTTTCACACGTTTCTTGTGAGCTTCAACAGCTAATGCAACAGTGTGGCGTGTCTCATCTAATTGTGCTAAGTATAGAAAGTGTTTTTCCTCTTCATGGGTAGCTGGTAACAACTCAATAGCTAATTTGAGTGATGATATTTCGCATTCAATGGGTAGCATGGCTTCTAAACCATAGACAAGTTGAAAAGAAGTGAACCCTGTAGCTGTTTTTGTAGAGGTTCGATATGCCCATAATGCCAAAAAAAGCATAATATGCCAATTCGATTTATGAGTCCCAATAATTCATTTAATCATGGTTTTTAAACCTTGTTGATGGCCTCAAATTGACCATTATCCTGTGGGTAATACGGAGTAGAATTAACATGGCATAGGCCAAGTTGATCGGAAAGTTCGGTCATCATAATATTTCGAAAATGAATCCCATGGTTTGTGATAATAGCTTGAGGCACACCGAAATGAGCAATCACATGATTGAATACGAAAGTAGCTGCAGTTTTTCCATCAACCACGAATGTAGGCATCGCCTCGGCCCATTTGGTAAAGTAATCTATGGCGAGAATAATATACCCATGCCCCCCAGTCGAGTGAGGGTTACATGTAATGAAATCAATTCCCCATTTCACAAAAGGACCGAAAAAAATGATTGGGTGAAGAGGAGATGGAGGTGCACACATATTTCAATCAAAAATTTGGTAGTTGTGGCATTTTCAGACCACAATTATACAATCTTTGAATAAAGAGAGCTAAAAATAACCAATGCGCAATATCTTTTGGGTTGTGGCAAACCCAGACATATGACCACCACACGCTCCAGAGTGGCAATCATTTAAAACCTTTTCAGCCTCTTCGTGAGTTATACAACGTCTAAAAACAGAATCCGCACCATGACAATAAATAGTGTCGCCAACAATATTATATTGCTAGGATTGATATCATATTCTTTGTTGATTTGAATGTGAAAGCTCTGGGCAAAAGGTTTGGATTTGAAGATATATAATGATATCTCCATACCATGGGTCTAAAGTATTGATAAGAAATATAGATTCATCGGCGATGGGATTCTCTACCACGGTTTCCGTCTCAGTATTGGGAAAGTCACACAATCTCAATAAAAACTAGTGATTTCTTTGACTTGGACTTCTTGAATTCCAAATAAAACTCTTGTAGGATGACAATCCATTTGGAGTATTTTCCCCCGAGTAATTATTTTTTCAAGATATACATCATTGGGTTGCAATTAGATATCATTGTTGTTTTACGTAAGAGTATATAGTGACGAAATCATTGGACAACTTGAACTGCTGCCAAGGCCAATTTCTCCACACATGAATATTTGATTTCCATCGGGTTGAGATTCTGGCTTAGGTAATAGGTCACATATTCATTGTGAGATTCATCTTCTTGAACCAAGACCATTCCAATTGTGGAATCCGAGGCAGCTAAGTATAAAAAGTAATCCTGGTGGTAATTAGGTGGATGCAATAACGATGCATAGGTCAACACATTTTTTAGTGCATCAAAATATTTGTTAGCAATCTCATCCCAAATAAATGGAACACTTTGTTTCAACAACTAGGTAAAACCTTTTGTTAACTCAGCATAGCTCGGGATAAACCTACGTAAAAAAATTTCTTTCCCTTGCAAACTCTGAAGTTGGCAAAGAGTGGAAGGAGGAGGTAAATTGATGATAGCCTCAACCTTCGAAGGGTCAACACGAATGCCATCTTTCGAAACGATGAATCCAAGTAATCATCCTGATTGTACACAAAAAACACATTTGTGTGGATTCAAATGAATTTTGTAATGCCTACATCTCATGAAGATAGCTCATAAGTGTGTAGGATGATCTTCTCTACATAAATAATGAGCGTAAATCATCCAGATAAGGTTGTACAATATGTTTGATATCATGAAAAGCATAAGACATAGCTCTTTGAAAAGTTGCACCAGCATTTTTTAGTCCGAAAGGTAATTTGAAATAAGAAAATGTGCCCCAAGGACATATAAATGTTGTTTTTGGTTGATCTGCAGGGAGTGTATTGATTTGATTATAACCAGAAAAACCATCCATAAATGATAATATCTCATTTCTGGCACAATCATCAATAATTTGGTCGATATAGGGTGTAGGATAGTTGTATTTTGGACATGCCTTGTTAATGTCCCTATAATCGACGCATACTCTTATAGTCCCTTGTTTCTTCATAACGAGAACTATGTTAGATACCCAATCTGTCAATGGAATTGGATAAATAAATCCTGCTCGTAATAGCTTCTCAAATTCAGCTTTAATAGGTGCAACTTTCTGCGGATGTATTGGATGCAATCTCTGTCTAATATGCTTATCATTTGGGTATGTCTTAATTTCATGAATTACAATCTTAGGATCGATTCCTGGCATCTCTTCGTAAGACCAGGAAAAAAATGTCTCGGAATTATTGAAATAGGGCTTTGTAAGTGTTAATCTCTTCCATCGAACAAGAAGCACCTATATTAATGTTTTCAATAATTCCAGGTTTAACAGATATGTCGATAGGAACTGTTGTAAAAATGTTTCCCAAATTTGTCTCAGAATCTGAATATGTAATCAATGTGGGATTTTGTGGTTCCTTGACATAATAAATCGTAAAAATAGACGAAAAATCATTTTCAAACTTATCAAGATTAGGTAAAAATGAAGATCTATGATGTAGATCATCCCAGGGTAATTCGTCCGATGAAAAAATTTCCCGAATACTTTCATCAGTGTTAAATACATGTTGAAAGGAATCTGAAAGATGTTAAGGCTAAGCTTGATAGAGAAGATGATTCTTTGCTGATCACATTCATTTGATCAGGAATAGTTGAAGGTGTGTCAAAATACGATTGTACTGCTACATATGTCATTTCAAAAGGACTCAAAGGAATCTCGCCATTGAAAAAGTCCAATTCTGATTTTGAAGGGACTACCCATGTGTCATCAAATGGTATAGTGCTTAATAA
>JAXQQM020070808.1:0-83014 GCA_034641835.2 Pinus albicaulis | reverse complement strand
AATTCAAATTACATGAGGTGACCGCCATATCCTTTGCACAATGCCTACATTTATGATTTCCAAGTTGGGTGATGATCATGGTCGAAGGGTGAAAATTATTTTGCAGCTAAGCCAAGCCAGGGACCAAATGTAGAGCCAAAGTGACCACAAAATTGTTTTTTGCACACATGTGTTGCACAGTCGTTGCTGCACATAGAGCGCTACGCAATCGCTGCACAACATCCTCCCGAAGTCATACAAATTTGACACGACTTGGTGTTGCTTTCCATAGGTAGGGTTGTGCCCACTCAGATCCTCAGATTGTTTTATAGTCTAATTCAATTCTAGTTAAGTCATGTTAGCCTCTAGTTCAAAGTTGTTGCACATGTTTTGTTGCCACACAGACTGTTGTTTTAAAAATAATTTTTGTTGGGGGTTATAGATGAATGGTAACCAATGTTAAGTGCTGAGTTGGTCTAGGGTGAAAGGTCTATAGGGTCATGTAATTTTCAAGCCATTCTTGAAGCTGTCATTACACCCTATCATCATTGCACAACGATTTTGTCAAGCATAGCGTATTTTCATTTTCTATCCAAAATCAGAGCCTCCTGTTATCTGTAAATTGGTATAGATGGTTTGTTCCACCAGAAAACCTAGAGTAACTCTTTCAAACCAGATTTTGACTGAAAATTAGCCTCTTCATCCCGAGAGGTCTCTCTCAAAGTAAATTATGACTTGTTCAGTTAGAATTCAATTATATGGCTAAGTTTGTGATATTGTCTTGAATGTTTTTTATTGCAGGTGAAAAATGTATAGGGTTTACTACCATTTAGCTTATAGAGTCAGTGTTAGGAAATTCAATGACAATGACTCTCCTTTTGGAAGCTGAGGCTTGTAATGTTTCAATGATAGGAAAACATACACACAAAAATATTCAATGGTTTAATTTTCAAAGAAAGTTACAACATGAGAAACACGAATTCTAAGTAATTAAAAATCAAGATATTGAGAGAAAAATATTAAGACACATAGGACAAAAGCTCATGGTAACACCAAAAGAATCTCAGGTGAAGAAGAAAAACACAACCACTGTATATTACTGATCATCAAAAAAAACTTTACAAAGTGGTAGTGTAAAGTAACATTCTCCAACCTATATTATTCGAATTACTTCCTAATAATAGGCTTTAGTCATTTACATAGGATCTTCCCGCATGGCTAGATCATCGAACCATTTGTTTTGACACCTCACTTAACATTAAACAAGATACCTGGAAATAAAGAAGACACCTAATGACTTTAGACTTTGAAGCCTGTTAGGACTCTACCTCCTATTTATTACTGTCACTAAATGTGGAGCTAGATAATTACATCAAATAAAGCCAAGTTCTCGAGTTGAACTAACCATCATCAAGACATAAATACACCCACTAGATTTAGAAACCAATCACCATACATTTAAGGAAAATATAATCATGATATTTGGTCATTGTATTTATGCTGAGTTGGAATAGAGGATAGCTTTGTCGAGGAGACAATATCTGCTGGAGTGTTCCACTGATACCCTTTATTGCGTCCACATGGCTGCCTAACCTTCAATACACCTTCAAAATACCAAAATGCTAACAAATGCTGCTCACTGCAAAAAAAGATTAAAACAGACAGTTTCATAGCGTGGTTTTGTAGCAACTCCATTTCACCCATATATGCTAATTTTCAGCCTTCTTCTTTGATTTGGAAATTTTGATTATACAAAATGAACTAAATATGGGCTTTATCCATCTTTTATTTTGACCAAAACTGTGGTTGTTTACAAAAAGTCACCTACAGGGATTTCGAAGTGAAATCTAGGCTTCAAGCCTGGGATTCACTACAATTTCCCTTTTCTCCGAAATTTTGCTTTCAAGTCTGGAAATGCTGATTCTTGAATGCTCCAAAATTATCAAAAATGTTTTAGGCCAAATCTTCAAGATTCGAGAACTTCTTCTTTAGCAGTAGGAGGTTGCATCTCTTTAGGCTCATTTATCGCTTTGATTTTAAGTCCTCTTTTCTTCAGTTCTGACTAAATCATATCCATTTGATATTCTAATTCTTTGACCTAACTTTTGAGTCTCTTCCTTTCATATTGTAACCATAAGTTTCTTTTCCTGGTGTTTTTCATTACCCTTCTCAAAGGAAGTGTCCTTTTCAGCAATTTCTTAGCATTGGTTAGTGATTGATCATATTGATTTAGATGATCATTTACTTATTCTTTGAAATCTTCCATTAGCTTTCTGTCTACCTTGGCCTCTTATAATTCTACTTGATCTCAATTACCTCCTCTTTGGCCTCTCTTAATTGCTCCTTCAATACCCACACTTCATTTTTTTCCACCATCTTCTCTTTTCCTTTCCTTTGCACAAAGACCTCTTCTGTTCCTGGGGACAATTCTATAATGTCTTCTTTGATAGGATGCTTGCCTTTTTCAACATCTTATTTCTTCTTATTTTCCATGACACCCTTTGCAGGTTGCAACCTAGTAAATGGTTTCCTTGGTCGAAATAAAAAACCTGCATCTTCTCTTGCAAAATCAAGCTTTTTAACAGTCTTACCTTTATTTTTCTTCTTATTGTCATGTTCAATGTCTTCAACTATGAAAAATGGAGTATCCTCAATATCTATAGCTTTAAGGATGTCTTCAAGGTTTCCCTTTCGAATTGTTTGACTTCTATTTATCCTCCTGCTACTAGAAGTCCGTGGGATTTCTGCCTCTTGTATGGGTTTTGTTTTGACATCCATTAGCTCTAGGATAGGCTCTACCTATTCATCATTTACACCTTCTGTCATAGCTGAATATTTATCATTTTTATCTGATGGAGTAGCATTTGTCTTTGGGGTTTTCTTAGGTGTCACTAAATCAACTTCATAACCACTAAGAAAAAGGAAAGTAACCCAATATCTATTTAATTTCTTAAATTCCTCTAGCACTAAGAGATTAATCAAACCATGGTGAAATATTTATGTCTCACTACCTTCACCCTAGCTTGAACCTTATCAGACATCTTCCCTAAGCTCATAAAAACAAATAAAGGAAGATCAAGGGACTGCTTACTAGTGAAGTGTAATAGAAGCCTGAAATGGTACAGGTAAACCATATGAAACCTCCCCTCACAAGTAAAGTACTCCTGGATCACAAACAATAGTTTAGAATAGTTCTCCTTCATATAACTCCTTGGAATCCTAGATTCCATGCCAACTCCAATGTGCTATGGTTTAACAAATTCATCACAACTCTACATCTTCAATTTAGTGGCTTTGAACCACTCTTCACCCTCTCTTGGTATCTCTGTGGCCTGAGAAATGGTATCAGATGACACTGTAAAATTTAAAACCCTACCTTCGAATTTGTGCCTGTAAATTTTACTGCAAAATACTTTGATATTTGAGCATGAAATCCTTGGATTTTTTGACAGAATTTCAGACATCTAACATTGCTGAATGATTCCACAAAACTGGGGTCTTCATTTAATAACTTGAGGTCCATGGGCTCGTATCTCACATAAGAGCCCGCCTTATTTACTTTCTTCTTCATAGCCATCCTCCTTTATAACCACGTTGTCTCCTTAACTATGACACATGCAGACAGAAACACTAAACAACAAGCTACTTGCGGTGGGAGTTAGCTTCATAAAGATGATAGTGGACTACTGCATGAAAAACTCGAACAATAGATGCCAGAGAGGTGATTTTAGATGGGTTTAAAAAATGGAATTTTAAAGTGGAGTGTTAGCCCCCCTATAAATTTTTTGACAAGCAAATAGGGGTGCTAAATCATTGTTGAGTCTTCAAGGAATGCATTTCCTCTGAAAACACAGTCTCCTTGAAGCCTCTTTGTGTCTTTTATCCTTTGATCAAATCCCCTCTGCTGGTTTCCCTTATAAAGCCTCTCTGTTGATGAAGAAATGCCCAAAGGTTTCCTTTTCCCTCTTATTTCCCCTCATTTAGCCTCTTTTCATCCCCCTCGTTTTCCCCTTCTATTTCCCTTCTTACCCTTCATTTCCCCCTAAAATTCCCTTTGAAGTCTCCCCCTAACCTTTGCTGACCTTCTTCCCCCTTTATTTCTCTATCGTTCCCCTTCCCAACCTTCAAAATCCATATAAAAGGGTTAAAAAACCCCTTTCCGACCTTATTATAAGGCCTAGCCCCTTTCTGCCAGCCCCTTTCAAACCACTTCCCACACATGCCCCAGCGCTGGGACCAAGCGCTTAAGTCCCAGGCACTAATCGCAATCAGAAGACCGGGCGGGCGCATTTTCTTTGTTATATCAAAAATAAATCCCGATGCGATTGTTTTATTAACAATGTCTCGCGACGTATTTTGGTCCGTTGATCGGTTGTAAAGATCGACGGTGGAGCGCTAATCGCAAGCCCCCTGCCCATCGTAATCGCAACTCTCCGCGTCCGACCTTCGATTGATCACAAGCCCTTCTCCCGATCCTCCGATCGCATCTCCCATCGTTGATCCCTCGCGCAGATCAACGGTCCTGTGCTAATCGCACCTGCCGCTCCGACTGCAATCGCAAGTCCTTCCTCTCGTCTCCCGATTAAATCACAGCCATCCATCCTTCCCGCGATCTGACGGCCAACGCTCAATCGCAATGCCCCTCCCGATCACAATCGCAAGTTCTTCTGTTTCCGCTCCGATTCAATCTGGGTCGTCCATTCTGTTTCACGATCCAACGGCCCTGCGCCAATCGCTCCATCGCAATCGCATAATTCAATCTCACGCCTTCTTCTTTGTGCTCCGATTGCGATCTCCTGACTTGATCCTGGCCGTCCGTCCTTCCGCGGATCGAACGGTCATCGCAGCTCCCGATCGTAAGTCCTCTCCCGATCCCCCCGATCGCGCTGCCCTTCCGATTTCATCTCCGCCGTTCGTTTCCTTCCAGATCCAACGGTCATCGCTCGTCCTCCCCGATCGCAATCGAAAAAGTTTATGTGTGTCACCCTTTGGTACCCCCGATTGCGATGGTTCCGATTCAATATCGGCCGTTGATCCTCCACTGGACCCGACGGTCTAGATCTAATCGCCCCCCGCCACGGTCGGCCCCACGTCCAATGCTCCGCTCCATTGTTTTGCGCCCTTTTTCTTTGTAATTCGCTTCCTCCACCATTTTCACTGTTTCCACCATTTCCTCCGCTACTCCGCCACCTCTCCTCCGGCCTCTGAAGCAATTCCTCCACCACCACCGCCCGGTTTTACAGTCTCTTTCCACTGTGCGGAATAGTACAGAGATGGCCCGTTTAGCATTGCTAGCGACCAACAGAAGGAATTCAAAGGGGTTGGTGCCTGTTATTAATGAAATTAAATGTCTTGCCCCGTATTCAAAGGATCAAGGCATAGTTCGAAGACCAAGAGCACGCGGTAAAGTCTTATCCGTGTTTATATATCAGCAGAAGTACTCTTCTCCAGAAGGACATCTTCCTACAACAATCTCCATGCCTCCTCGAGCCATTAAACAGATTAATGCACTGGCGGAGCTTCATTAGAGACTGTCTGAGCAGTAGTAATGGAGGTATGGAGATATCGCGGATCTTCATCCAGTTCATTTATTCCAGAGTGGCAGCACAGAGCTCCAGACACCAGAAAGGACTCCAAGGAACATACCAGAGGTCAAAGTCGACCTGACAGAGCCTCTAAACAGTCTACAGAGTACACACAGCACTGCAGAACGTCATTAAGCAGAGTCGGCGTGGACACTTCCACCATTCTGTCGTAATGAATCTCATTTAATGGTCTATCTACCTCTGTTTTCTCTCTTCTCCTATAAGAATTCCCAGAAACGAATTGAAAAGGTTGTTGTTGCCTTGCTGGGCATCTGCTGTTAGAGGGATTCAGTTTGACTGTTAGAACAGTCGTGGGAGGGAATAGCAGAGTAGTTTGTATGTAATAGGCTAGGAGGAGAAAGTCTGGGCTGTATTAGCCATTGAGCCATATTGTACATGACTGGTTTTGCATCAATTAATCAAAGCACATTTCACACGATCCTGGTCTATTACTATTGGTGATGTTCTTCTTAACTCTGTTTATTTCATTTACATGTTGTTTCATGTTCTTCTGGTAGGCATCAGAATAATGGTATAGGATTCACCCTTGTTAGGTGCCCTATGCTGTCTGCTCTCCCTACCTTTATGTTTTCCGCCCTATGTGTTGTCTAAGAGTGGGTTCACGGGTTTAACCAGTGCAGCGGATGTTATTGCCTGCTGGCTGATGTATGAACTTGGGGGTTTTCTTCTTAGATGTTTCTTTGTAATCTTATCTCTGTTTTTCCCTTGGAGTTGCTAAAGCAGACCTGGAGTTAAATGACCTCTGGTCTGATCTATAAGCTGCCCCTTTGTCTCTTTGAGAGCAGCCTTTGAGTATGTCCAAGCAGGTTTGGAATTAAATGACCTCTGACCTAATCTATAGACAGAAAATTGGTTGTTTTCCTTCTTTCACTTTCCTCCTTAATGTTCCATCCCATCATCTATCCAAAAATATCCTTTAGTATAGATGACATGCCCTTTGAAAGCCTTGGCTAGTGGATGCAAGTAATTCCCTCTCATGACTCCATAGCCCAATGGATGGCACGGTCTTGGCCCATCCTCTCTGCTGAAATATCCTGCTGTTTTGTTCCTTTCCTCCCACTGTTTTCTCAGTCCATGATCTCGTCACCAACCCAGCAACCCTTCAACCAAATCATTTAAAACCCCCTTCTGTGCTTCATAACTAGCCTAACATCTCAATTCGAGCTTCAAAGATAAATCATTCTTTGTTTATTGGAGAGATCCCTCTCCGGGTCCAGGAGGGCTAGATCCTAGGGCCCCAAAGTGGTTCTGATGTTGTCTCATCTTTTGGTCTTTCCAATCTGGCCAAAACATGGGAACCCCAACATAATGGCGACTCCACTGGGGACAAATCTGAGAGTCAAGAACCGCTGATAGTTGGTCTATTTCCCATTGTCGTCACCCACATAATGGCGACTCCACTGGGGAATAGACCACTTTTCCTTTAGATTGGCTTCTCATTGCTGATGGTGGACATCATCCGGCCTCAAATAGTCATATTCATCCACTTAGTGACTCCACACTCCCTACGATCCAAAGACCTGATGACTCCACTGGTGGAGGACTCTGAACTGGTTGAGAAGATACAGTGACCTCTTTCTGATTTACAAACATGCTTCCACGCATACAGAGAAGATATGCCCCAATGAGCAGGGAGCATATCCCTGGATTTCCACACAAAATGCATGAAGTGGATTGGTTGAAAAACCTTCCTACCTTTCAGGGTGAAGACGCTGAGGACCCCTTGCTACATCTCATCAAGTTTCATATACATGTGTGGAAATTTAAAGTTGAATGGCATGAAGACTGCCTAATGAAAATGTTCATGGCAACATTAGAAGGAAAGGCTAGGGTCTGGTATGAATGGTTAGAACCTCGGAGTTTTTTTTCTTTAAAGGACATGCACCAAGTATTCTACACGAATTATAAAGGAAACTCTCCATCCTTATCATGGGACTGTTGTGATCAATCTCAGAATATCATACAGTACCTGTTAGATATTGATGAGGATTTGGTTAATATGCAATCAGAAGATCTGTTGATGGCCATTCAAGAATTTCATATGCATCCTAGCTACCACAAGAACATGGATGAATCGGTTGAGGAAGAAAACAACCAAGAGGCTGTGGATTTTTTCTAAGATATTCCTGAAAACTCGGTTGTTGATTCATCATCCCTTATGGTTGAGGCACAAAATGACATCCAGCCTCAAATTCAGTCTTCAGAGGAAACAGAGAGCTGCTGCAACTCTGCACAAAGGGACCCCAGACCGTCCTCCCCTTTGACAGAGGAAGAAATAGATCAGATCATTAATAGGCAGCCAACCTCTGAAATTTTTTACAGATCAGACGTCCTTGCCCATTCATCTAATGAGTTTTATTGCACAGAGTTGGAAAGCTCAAATGTAAATCAGAGTGAAGAGAAATCTGCTGATGACCCAGTATGTTCGGTTGGCAGCATTATTTACGTTCATGACTCTCCTATTTTTGACCTATCTGATGATGACGTTCCCCAAACAGAAGAAGATCTGGTAGGGTCATCATTAGCAGATTTATGGTAGGAGAGTCAATCCTTTTCACTTCTAGAGAGTAATGAGCCAATGTAGGCTATTTATGATACTGATGAAGGAAGATTTGAGAGTGCAGAAGAGGGTGAAGGATCTCTAGATCTTTGCTTCACTCCATTACAAATCATCAGTAATGGTTTTCACATGGATGGAGGTCAGCAGTGTTTCATCTCAGATGATGAAGAGGAAAACAAAGAAGAGATTCTCGAGCAGGATGTGAATAATGAGCTTTCTCTCGAAAAAGAGGAAGCAAAGGAATATGCCCCTGCTCAAGAACACATGGATATTTTCACGGAGCCCTGCACCTCAGAGCAGAACATATCGGAGCTTTGAGAGGACTCAACCCCAATATACGATGAGTCCTCCAGTTCAGAAGATGAAGGAGACACTCTACTCTAAGAGAGTCTCATTCTTGATCCAATGGAAGAAGAAGAGATCCTGGTCGAAGCCAGCCTGCCAAATATTCATAGCCAGGTATCTTTTCATGATCCTTATGCACATTTCCTGCATACATTTGAAGAAGGATCAAAGGTCTTGCTCAGTAGCATGTTGCAAGCAGAAAAAAAACTTTTCAAGGCTGCTGTTGTTGAACAAAAAGAGTGGGACCTTCCCTGCCTATCCAGCCTGCTCAAGGATTTGACAAGAAGGACCAGCCATGGGATCACTTGATGGACTGGTTACAGTGGAAGACCATGTTTGTAAGCTAGATTGTAAATATTCTAGTTAGAGTAGGGTAGGTAGGAAGCTCAATAAAGCTCAGTCTATGAGCATGTAGTTAGTTATTTCATTTTCTGTTTTAGAATGTAGAGAAGAAACCTGCTAGACAGTCTAATCCTAGCAGGTAGTAGTGTAGGTAGAGAAACATATGAGACCATCAGTCTAATATGGTCTCATGGAGTAATAAGGGTAGAATTAGATTAGGTTTACTTTTCCTGTTTGTAAAAGTTAATGATGTAAAGGGTCTGCAAGTCCAAATGCACCTAAGAAGAAAAATGTTAGGACTGTAGTGTGGGTAGGTAGTTGTTTGGGAGAATTGTTTCTACTGATTTGTTGTCTTCATAGTTTGTGGCAGCTGATCTAAGGAAAGAAAAGGATGGTTCAAGCATCAGGCATCTGGCCTACACCAAGAGATCAATTTTTGAATTCTTGACTCCTTCAAGAAGAAGCCATCCCCATGTGGAGCCACTGTTAGCCCCCCTATGAAATTTTTGACAAGCAAATAGGGGGCTAAATTGTTTTTGAGCCTTCAAGGAATGCATTTCCTCTGAAAACATAGTCTCCTTGAAGCCTCTATGTGCCTTTTATCCTTTGATCAAATCCCCTCTGCTGATTTCCCTTATAAAGCCTCTCTGTTATGTGAAGAAATGCCCAAAGGCCCCCTTTTTCCCTTTTTATTTCATCCCCCTTGTCTTCCCCTTCTATTCCCCTTTTACCCCTCAAATCCCCCCAAAATCCCCTTTAATTTCTTCCCCTACCCTTTGTTTTCCCTTCTTCCCCCTTTATTTCTCTATCGTTCCCCTTCCCCAGCCCTAAAATCCATCAAAATGGGCAAAAAAACCCACTTCCCGACCTTATTATAGGCCTAAGCCCCTTCCCGCTAGCCCCTTTCAAACCACTTCCCACACATGCCCGCGCGCTGGGACCAAGCGCTTAAGTCCCAAGCGCTGATCGCAATCGGAGCATCGGGCGGATGCAATTCCTTTGCATTAGTGAAAATCCCCGATGCGATCGTTTTATCACGCAAAGTCTCGCGACGTGATGTGAACCGTCGATCTGTCACAAGATCTAACGGCTGGGCGCTAATCGCAGCCCCCCGCTCAATCGCAATCGCAACATTCACATCGTGCCCTCCGATTAATCGCAACCCTGTCCTACGATTCCCCGATTGCGATCCTCCGAGCTCATCCTGGCCGTTGATCTGCCCCGCGATCCGGCGGCCAACACTTAATTGCTCCTGCTTTCCCGATTGCTCCCCCCACCGTTGATTTGTCCCGCGATCCTACGGTTGCCATGGCTCAATCCCTTGCGCTTGCCTGAGTGCAATCGCATGCCTCTCCCCTTGTCTTGGAGTTGAATCTCCACCACATCCATCCTCTCGCGAATCCAAGCCCCGGGTCATCACAACTCCACGATCCACAAAGTCACTCTGGAGTCGCGCTGCCCTTCCGATTTCATCTCCGCCGTCCGTTCCTCCTCCAGATCGACGGCTAGCGCTCAATTGCTTCTTTCCTTCCGATCGTTGATCGCAGGCCTTTCCTCCGTCTCCCGATTCAATCCTGTCCATCCATCTGTTTCATGATCTGACGGTTATTTCTTAATCGCACCACCCCTCTAATCGCAATCGGAACTTTTTGAATATGTGTTGCGATTGACGATCGTTCCGACCTCCGATTGCGATGGTGCGATTAGATCCCCACCGTCCGTTTCCCGTGCAAATCCACGGCTCAGGTTTAATCGCCCTCCGCCTCTGCCGGGTCCCACTTCCAAGGCTCCGCTCCCTTGTTTGTTGGTGGTTTTCTTTGTTATTCGCCCAAATTTAGTCGTTGGGTTTTTACACTGTTAAGCCACTTTGTGTTCTTTCCATTGGTTCTCCACTATCCGCCACCATTCCGACGCCTCCATAGCAATTCCTCCACCACCACCGCCCGGTTTTATAGTCTCTTTCCACTGTGCAGATTAGCACAGAGAGGTATTTTCGGCATCGCCAGCAAGTCGGCATAAGAGATTCAAAGGGATTAATGCACATTATTGATATAATTAAAATCTAATCCCGCATTCAAAGGATTCAAGCGCAGTTTGAAGACTTAAGCATGCAAAGAGTGTTATCTGTGTTTAAATATCAGCAGAAGTACTCTTCTCCAGAAGGTCACCCGCCTACAAAGAAATCTCCATGCCCCCTCGAGCCCTGGAACGATTAATTGCCCTGACAGAGCTTCATTAAAGACTGTTGGTCAGCATTTATGGAGGTATGGAGAATTTGCAGATCTTTCACCAGTTCATTTTTTCAGAAGGCTAGCGCAGAGCTCCAGACACCAGAAAGGACTCCAAGGAACATATCCGGGGTCAAATTCGACCTGATAGAGACTCCCCAGACAGATTACAGAGTACATACAGAGCTGCAGAAAGCCATTAAGCAGTATGGGCGTGAACACTTCCGCCTTACTGTCTTAATGAGTCTCATTTATTTGTTTATCTACCTCTGTCTCTTCCTCTTCTCCTATAAAAATCCCCGAGAACATAATGTTGTGGTTGTTGTTCAGTTGCTGCGTAGTTTGCTATTAGAGGGATTCATTTGACTGTTAGAACGGTCTTGGGAGAAAGTTTCAGAGTAGTTTGTATGTAATAGGCTGGGAGGAGAAGTTGGGACTGTATTATCCATTGAGCCATATTGTACATGACTGGTTTTGCATCAATTAATCAGAGCACATTTCACAGGATCCTGGTCTATTGCTATTGGTGATGTTTTCTTACTCTGTTTATTACATTTTCACATTGTTTCATGTTCTTCTGGTAGGCATCAGAATAATGGTGTAGGACTCACCCTTGTTAGGTGCCCTATGCTGTCTGCTCTCCCTACCTTTATGTTTTCCGCCCTATGTGCTGTCTAAGAGTGGGTTCATGGGTTTAACCAGTGCAGCGGATGTTATTGCCTGCAGGCTGATGTATGAACTTGGGGGTCTGCTTCTTAGATTTTTCTTTGTAATCTTATCTCTGTTTTTCCCTTGGAGTTGCTAAAGCAGATCTGGAGTTAAATGACCTCTGGTCTGATCTATAAGCTGCCCCTTTGTCTCTTTGAGAGCAGCCTTTGAGTATGTCCAAGCAGGTATGGAGTTAAATGACCTCTGACCTGATCTATAGACAGAAAATTGGTTGCTTTCCTTCTTTCACTTTCCTCCTTAATGTTCCATCCCATCATCTATCTAAAAAGATCCTTTAGTATAGATGACTTGCCCTTTGGAAGCCTTGGCTAGTGGATGCAAGTAATTTTCCTCTCATGACTCCATAGCCCAATGGATGGCACTGTCTTGGCCTATCCTCTTTGCTGAAGCATCCTGCTGCCATGTTCCTTTCCTCCCATTGCTTTCTCGGCCTATGATCTCCTAACCAACCCAGCAACCCTCCAACCAAATTATTTAAACCTCCCTCTGTGCTTCATAACTAGCCTAATATCTCAATTCGAGCTTTAAAGACATATCATTCTTTTATCTATTGGAGAGATACCTCTCCGGGTCCAGGAGGGCTAGATCCTAGGGCCCCAAAGTGGTTCTGATGTTGTCTCATCTTTTGGTCTTGCCAATCTAGCCAAAACATGGGAACCCCAACACAACCAATATAACATTCTTGGCTAGATCATCTTTGCTTCTGAGAGTGAGGTACCTAATCCTATAAAATTTGAAGATCCATCATTTCCAAATGACACGGTTCCATACTTCTTCTCTTTCAAAGATACAAATTTCTTTCTATCTCCAATCATATGCGTTGAGAAACCGCTATCAACATACCACAAATCTTTGTTGTTTTGAGCCTTGAGAGCGAGAGAAAAATTATTAGTCTTCTTTTTCTTCCATGCTCGTTCATTCTGTGGCTTCGAAGATTCTTCTAGAGGATTTTCAAGTCTGCAGTCTCTGGCTATGTGTCCAAAGTTTCAACATTTGTAACATTCAATATTATTTCTTAAATGTTCAAGTCTATTGATGTTTTGCTGAGCCCTGGCTAAGGTTCATATTTGACATATCTCCCGGAATTGTATTCCTTCCTGGGGTACTTGTGACATTCTACAACTTTATGACCAAATTTTCCACATGAATAATAGTACCCATAAAAAATTTGTTGGCACCTGGATGGAAATCTTCATCGAGGAATTGTCTTCCAAGGTTGTCCTTTCGAATCTTGTCCAATAAAGTCTACATGCATGTCAGATCTCATAAGTTCATTGTAATTTTTTATAGAAGGTCTTGCTTCTTCTTCTTTGTAACCAATGTCAGTTTTATCGTTGTAAGATCGTTGATTATTGATGAGTTCTTCCAATGCCCTTGAGCTGTTGGCATAGTTTTTGATAGTTTTTCCTTTATTCACTTCCTTACGCAGTGAAACTACTTCGGCTTCTAATTCTTCCCTTTCTTGGTTTCTTTCTTCCAAATTCTTTTGAATTGACTCTTCAATGCATTTGTGTTCTTCAACTTCAATTTTGAGACCTTGAACTTGCTCTTCAAGAGTATTGGAATGGATCTTCTCTGCCTTGAGCTCTTTTATAATATTGATTTTTTCCTTAGAAAATTATTCTATGGTCAATCCTTCTTCTTCGTTGTTTGATACCTCTTGTTTATTGTGCTTGGAAAAAAATAATACTCTCTCATTGGCTTCTTCTTCACTGTCATTGTCTTCATTATATGATGAGCTATATTCTTTAGAGAGAAGGTTCCTTTTGGTTCCTTGCTTGTTTAATTTCTTAAAGCCTTTCTTTCCTTTTGAGTTTCCATCACTTCTGTTCGGACATTTTGCTGTGAAATTCCCAAAGTCACCATAGCCGAAACATATCAATGGAAGTTTACCTTTGAATTTTCCCTTACCAATTTTTATTTTTCTCGTAAAGTAAGCATATTCTTCATCTAAAAGACCTTCTCCATCATCTCCCTTTTCTTCACACTTGTAGGTGCATGTATTTTCAATTGAAGGTTGTTTGTCCTTATTGGTTTTCTTAGATGCAATGGACACGGTTTCTAGATGTGAAGTACCCTCTTCTTCATCAAGTCTCATTTCATATGCTATGATAACTCCATGTAATTCCTCTTTGCTGAGTTTGTCCAGATTTGCACTGTATTCTAAGATCGATACCTTTGGGTTGAATCTCCCTGGTAACGTTCTAAGAATATTTCGTATAATAGTATTCTCATCAACTGGCTCTCCCAATCCTTCCATAGTATTGGTTATTTCATTAACGTATTTAAAGTATGCAGCAACGTTGCAATCTTCCTTGATTCTGAGTTGCTCAAATTTTGCTCTATAGATTTGAAGCTTTGCTTCTTTGACATTTGAGTCACTTGCATATATATTCTCAAGCTTGTCCCATACATTTTTGGCAGTTTTACAACCCAACACCTTATGATAAGAAGATTCAATAAGTCCACTGATAATAATATTCTTTGCTTTTGCATCATTTACCAAATTCTTCTTACCTTGTTCATCTGCGGTTGATGTAAATCCATTTTGAAAAGTGTCCCATACTTTGTAACCTTGCGCCAAGAGATAGACCTCCATTCTTCCTTTCCAAAGTGCATAATTATTTTCATTGAACAAAGATACACCATTCTTGGTATGCTCCATGACCTCCTTCCAAATATTAAACTACTATTAAAGGAACCAAGCTCTGATACCAATTGTTGGAAATACTGAGGGGGGGGGGGGGGGTGAATCAGTATTCCTTTCAATTAGAGTATTAGTTAATCTTCAATTATTACTTCTGTTTGTACAAAGATAGCAAGAACAAAAGGAAACAATGCACACATTTTTTAAGGTGGAAACCCACTCCAGATTAAAAAAACCACTTAATGCTTCAATAATTCTTTAAATATTCAACTACAATTGAAAATAAAGCCCAACTTCCTAGAATCTAGAAAAGCATTCTTCCAAATTTCACCGGATGGACACTCTAATGCCCAATATTCTTCGCAGTCAACCCAATGCATGGCCCAACACCCAATGAGCTACAATACACCTTGAAAATTCACCTTACCACCCTATAAGAATAAAATAAGAATGAACTCATACCTTTGCCAATCTCTCGGGTAACGCTTAATAATATTTCTTATAACAGTCTTCTTGTCAACTGGCTCTCCCAATCCTTCTAGAGTATTGGTTATTTCATCAACGTATTGGAAGTATGCAACAATGTTGCAATATTATTTCATTCTGAGTTGCTCAAATTTTGCTCTATAGATTTGAAGCTTGCTTCTTTGAAATTTGAGTCACCTGCATATATATTCTCAAGCTTGTCCCATCATTTTTGGCGATTTTACAACCCAACACCTTATGATAAGAAAATTCAATAAGTCCACTGATAATAATATTCTTTGCTTTTGCATCATTTAACAAATTCTTCTTACCTTCATCCACGATTGATGTAAATCCATTTTGAACAGTGTCCCATACTTCGTAACCTTGTTCCAAGAGATAGACCTCCATTATTCCTTTCCATAGTGCATAATTATTTTCATTGAATAGAGGTACAACATTCTTGGTATGCTCCATGACCTCCTTCCAGCTGTTAAACTGCTATTGAAGGAACCAAGCTCTGATACCAATTGTTGGAAATACTGTGGTGAGAGGACGGGGGGGGGGGGGGGGTGGTTAATCAATATTCCTTTTAATTAGAAAATTAGTTAATCTTCAATTATTATCAGTGTTTTTAAAATGATATCAGTAAACAAAACGAACACAAATGCACACATTTTTTAAGGTGGAAACCCACTCCAGGACAAAAACCACCTAATTATTTTCTAATAATTCTTTAATATTCAACTCCAATTGAAAATAAAGCTCCAACTTCCTAGAATCTAGAAAAGAATTATTCTCCAACTCCCACTGGATGGAATCTGCAATGCCCAATATTCTTCAGTAGTCAACTAAATGGATGGCCCAGCACCCAATGAGCTACAACTCACCCTAGCACCACCCTACCACCCTATAGAAGAATAAAATAAGAATGGACTCCCCTACCAGGGAAAATGGTCCACTTTAAAATGATATAAAATGATGTAGAAGAAGAAGAAACACTATAACATAACCCAAACTATGACACAACCACCTAATGATGATCCTAGACCTCCCAACATTACCTCTTCAACTCTTGGAAGATAGACACTAGTACAATTTTTACAAGAATTTATTTACAATGACTTAGTACAATGATATCTTTATAGTGACTGTATGCAGTGTTGCCCACTTGAAGACTTCATGTGATGAAATTATTGCTACTATTCTACACCTTGGATGCTTCTCTTATCATGCTACCCTCTGCTGTACCTTTCTTTTCTTTGCTGCCCTAGAAAGTCTGGTCCTTTGCAGCCTTTGACAACACATGATCTAGCTTTTTCTTACCTTCTAGGAGCTCAATATTGAATCTGATGTATCTCTATTATTTCAGATCCCCAATATGTGATTTTTGGTCCTGTAGTACTCCTATGAGTCATCTTTCAAATGGCACAGGCCTGACCCAATTTGGATTCTTTAAGGGAGAGTTATGCCCAATCTCTCACAATGCCCTAATTATGGATTTTTTCAGTAGAGTGAACTTGTACGGTGTGCCACGTGTCACTGTTTCTTCATTCGGCTCCAAAATTGATATATAAAAAACTAAAATCCATGAAATATCTACCACTTTTTACAGAATTCCAATCAGATACTCATAGAGAGAGCTATGATGATTTTCCCAAGGTCACTTCTTTGAGATGAATTTCAGGATCCTGCAAAAACACTGACTTCCACAGATCATATCTCTGGAAATATTGCACATCTTGATCTGAAATTTTTATAGGAGATTCCTTAGGATTTTTTCTTCACCTCATAATAATTTCATGTTATGAACCCTCGTAGAAAAAATTTGAAGTGAAAATTCCACAATGACTTGTTTCAGATTGCATAATCCCTTGCATAAGGAGGATATGAGGATCACAATTTATATAAATTCTTAGGTTGAGATGGGCTTCAAAAAGTGAATGTGGAAGGGATTTTAGGAGCTTAAAAAATATTAATTATGATTTTTCAATGACCCATGCCACAACCCCATGGGGTTTTAGCCCACCAACTGGGGGTACAAACTTTAAACATGAATATCTCTCAAACCGTGAAGAATTACGTTGCGTGCCATATATCAACGGAAACATATCGACAAGTAGAAACCACAAAAATAATTATTGAACCACAATATATTAATTTGGTAGGTAAAAATTCCCATGCAATATTTGGGTAGCCCTTAGTGCTGCTTGGGTTGACATCAATGACAACCGCTGTTCAACAATCTCCCCCTTTGGCATTGATGGAAACACAAGTACTCCCCCTGCGATCGTGACACCTCTTCCTACAACATTCTCTCCCCCTTTGACATCAATGGAAAAGGGTAACTCCCCCTAACATACAACCATCCTGTGGACTTGTACACACTTCCACTCCCCCTTTATATTATGAATAAGGAAAATCTAATGAGAACTTGGGAGAATCCCAAGCTTCTGGCTAAGATATTCCAATGCTTCACGAGTACTCTCACGATAATCAATTATTCCTGCCAAAAATACATTTGTAAAGGCATGAATAATGAAATTGTTACCCTTGAGATACCACAAGCCATATTTTGTTGTTCCCTTTAGATATCGAAGAATTCTTTTGATGGATATAATATGTGATTCTTTTGGTGCTGCTCGGAATCTTGCTACTTGTCCAATTGCTTGCATAACATCTGGTCAGGAGGCTGTTACATATAGAAGACTACCAATCATAGATCTATAAAACCTTTGATCCACATCCTTAGATGAGTCGTCTATGCTCAATTTACAACCTGTTACCATCGGAGTAAGGATGGGTTTGCAATCTTCCATTTTGAATTTCTTGATCATTTCCTTGATGTACTTAGCTTGACATATAAATAGTCCTTTCTCTTGTTCAGATATTTGAAGCCCTAAGAAGTATGTGTTAGGAATCTATAATTTTAGCAGATTGGTGAGACTAAAACTACAAAAGAAACATTATTTAAACCACTTTGGGATTCTAGGATCTAGCCCTCCTGAATCTGGAGAGGGATCTCTCCAATAAGTGCAAAGATGGATTTATCTCTTAAAAGTTTTTGGTTAATGATATTAGGCTAGTTATGAAGGCTGAGGGTTTTGTTTTGTTTTGGATGTTTGAGCATGATTATTATTTGAGGGAAAATTTCTAAATGCAAAGAGTTTCAAAGTTGAGAAGTTGCAAGCAAATAGAACAAGTTTCAGCCAAAATGATAGATAATTGTAGGTTTTAGTCCATTGGGCTATGGATTCATAATAGGGTTTAATTGAAACAACAAGGGGCAAGAGTGGTCCATGGGGCAAGTCATCTATGTCTAAGGATCTCTTTAAAGATGATTTATGGAATGAAATGAAACAATAAGAAGGGGAATTAAACAGATGAAGAACAGCCTAAGATCAGGTAAGTACTTATAAACTAGTTTGATTTTGACATACACTTAAGAAAGACAAAAAATTAATCTAAGATCAGGTAAGTACTTCTAAACTAGCCTTCTTTTGATGCACTTTCAATAGAAAAAATTTTTAAAACAAGGGGAAACTTGAAGGCAACTATTGGAGTAGAAACTAGCGGGCCGGGATCACCACAAATCCTCTCCTAGCTCTGCTCTATTTGGTAACTTTCAATACAAACACAAAGATAACAAAGAATGGTCTAAGATTTGGTAAGTACTTTCAAACTAGCCAGCTTTTGACACATTCCAAGGGAAATTTTCAGATAGTCTTTTGCGATAAACTAGGACCAGGGCTCACCATATCTTCCTTAGTTCATCTCTACTTAACATGAACTGAAAATAACCTTCAGGAACAGCAATTAGCTTAGGCAGTAGGATGAGGGAACGCCAACATTCCTACTACTTGAACTGAATTAAATCATTCCTAAATAACACAATTGGAAGAAAACATTTAGATAAAGATTTTCAGTCAGAGAAGGGTACTGATATACAGTAAATACTAAATCTACAATTACTGTTCTTTATAAGAGAAGATGGACAAAATGGAAACAAAAATAAAATAACAATTTACAATAAGAAATAACATCACCGTCAACATAGACCAGGATCCCATAAATCATCTTGTATTGATGCTCCAAACTAGTTACAGCTTTAAGTCCAATGCTTTAGGTTAGCAATCATCTACACTTTCCAGCCTAACTATTCTAATAAAAAACAGAGCTTCAAGAGCCAGTGAACACTATTTACAAGTAGGAGTTTCAAGCTCAAGTGTATTTCAAAGTTCTACAACCAACATTTTCTCATCTTCTACAAAAGTATTTATAGAAGAATGAGGAGGTGAGATATGATAAAAGATCTCCCAAGATAATTAATACAGATGAATGACTTCTCGGCCTTTAAGGGGTTCGATGGAGAAGTTTACAGGTGTTTGTCTGTATTAATGTTATACATTTAAGATTTAAGCTCGGTGGGAGCTTTTGTTGACCTTTGAGGCTCTATGTCATGCTATAGTAACTCTGCTGATATTTTTGTCATTAAATTCCGTCAGCAGAATTAACTGTTTGGCTACGTTGAGGCGAATATCTTCGTTCGATCAATAACTTTGGCCTCTGTTTGAATGCTTTGAGGCACAGGTGGCTTTGTGGTAGCTGAGAGGAATCAATTTGCCTCTGATGTGGCGGTGGAGGCCTTTTTGTCTGATGATCCTTTGATTTGTCTTTAATTCTGTTTTAATTTGGAGGATTAGGCTTTTGATAATCAATCTTAGCCGTAATCCCCCAAATTGTCTTCAATCTTCTGTCTTGCTGTGTTATGTCTTCGACACTGATACTCTTTGATTGGGATTTATTCACTGTGTCTTGTTGATGTGCAGTGCTGTGCAGCACTCGTGAGGCATCAATGCCCATGAAGCATTGACAAGACATGGAAATTGAACCCTACAAATGGTTTCCTTTGATGAATCAACGACACAGGAATCGTCATTCCCAGCCTTTAGCTTTTTCTTTAATAAGATGGAAAACCATCAAAACCCTGTAAAATACGAACAATATTTATAAAATATTTTGTTTTGTGGGTAAAATACTTTAGAGGGCATGGGGAAAGAGCATGGCCATTGGATGGCATCATCCAACGGTGAGGATTTATTAGAGGAGGTCAAAAGGAGAGCGGAGGAAGACAATAAGTCATATCCATCGATCACGCAGAGATCGAAGATTAGGAATAATCGGGAGAAATCCCAATGTAAATGGTCACATTACGGGGATATGGTGAAAATGAAAATAAATAAGGTTTTAAACCTTTGGCGAAAGAAGAAATGAATGAAAAATAAAAATGGGCTTCGGGAGGAATATAACCGTCGGATGAGATCCACCCGACAAGATCAACGGTGGAGATTTGCATTGAAAACCCTTTGGTGGAAGGCGGATGGTGATGAAATAATGCAGGAATGATCTGGGACCGTCTGATCCGGACACATGGACGACCCAGATACAATCAGAGAACTCATGATTAGAGGAGGAAAGATGATCAGAGGAGGAAAGAGGGAGGGTGTTACGAAAATATCCGATGCGATTAGATGCAGACCGTTGATCTAAGGGCCAGATCAATGGTGGGGAATTAATCGAGAATCAACGATTGGAGGTGGGCTGATGCGATTACATGATCGGGGAATGGCCGATGCGATTATGCGATCGGGCCATCGCAATCGAAGGTTGGGCCTTGTCTTTTTTATCTAACCATTATTGAAATCCTCCGATGCGATTAAGCGCTTCGGGACTATTAACCTTTGGTCCCGGGGATGAGTTATATGAATCAAGCGGAGGGTGGAGTTTATGTAAAGGGGCTCAATCGTATCGGAGAAACGATGCAGGTCTTTCAATAAACCCATTTTTCATTGAAAAGCATAACTCCGGTGCGATTAGACCAAAACTTTAGGTAAGTGGGTTTTATGACTTTACAAAGAAAAAAGGTAATCGGGAATGGATTATTACAATGTTTTAACCTCCGAATGCGGGCCCACGAGTTATATGGAAAAATAATATGATCAGGGTTTATAAACACGGGGCTTAATCGCATCAGGATTTTTGTAATGGCAAAAATACTTGTGCACTTGGATTTTTGCGATGTGATAAGCACGGTGAGGGGTTAGCACTTGGTTCCATCACCAAGGCGTATGGAGGGGAAGTGGTTTGGATTTAGCCCAAAGGGGCTTAAACCCATAGTCAAAATACTTGTTTTTTAGAACATTTTCAAGATGTTTAGATGGATTTGGGGGTTTCAGTATAGTTCAAAAATGATTTTTAAACTATGGAAAATTATTTTCATAAATGGAAGAAGGGGAATCATTAAAATAGAGGAATTTTATGGAGAAAAAGTGGGAACAAAATGAAGGTTAGTTTTTGAGTGGAGGAGGGGGAACAAGGGTCTTTGCAGCAGTGTTTTCTCATGAAATCCGCAGAATTTTTGAGTATAAAAAGGGAAAAACGGTGAAGATGTGGACAGAGGCATGAGGCCTTCAAGAGTCTTCAAGAGATAACATTTTTTATCAATAAAAATTGTTTCTTGAAGAGTCCAAAAATGTTTTAGCCAACATTTGATATAAAAATTTTTATAGCTGGCTAATAGTATGTCAGCTCACCAAGTAAAGACATCTTGAAATCAATTTGCATCTTTGTAGAAAACTTCTTACTTAATAGATCATCATTTCTACCAAATATTATATCATCATATTTAGCTATTAGACATGCTTTAGTTGCTTCATCCAAAACATATATGTCGTTTGGAGCTCGACTTGCTATAGCCACAATTTCACCATACCTACCTTTTCTGATTTCACATTTTGTGGAGTTGAATAGCATTGTGTGTCCTTGATCACACATTTTTCCAACACTGAGTAGATTGTGATTCATGTTTTCAACCAATAGAAAATTCTTGGCTAGAGCATCTTTGCTTCCGACAGTGACGGTACCTGATCCTATAACATTTGAAGATCCATAATTTCCAAAGGACACGTTCCATACTTCTTCTCTTTCAGAGATACAAATTTATTTTTATCTCCAGTCATATGCGTTAAGAAACTACTATCAAAATACCACACATCTTTGTTGTTTTGAGCCTTGAGAGCGAGAGAAAAATTATCAGTCTTCTTCTTCTTCCATGTTCATTCTTTCTGTGGCTTTGAAGACTGTTCTAGAGGATTTTCAAGTCTACAGTCTTTGGCTATGTGTCCAAAGTTTCGACATTTGTAACATTCAATATTATTTCTTAAATGTTCAAATCTATTGATGTTTCTCTGATCCCTGGGAGGTTCATATTTGACATATCTCTTGGAATTGTATTCGTTCCTCGGGTATGTGCGACATACTACAGCTTGATGACCAAATTTTCCACATGAATAACAGTAGCCATAAAAAATATTTTGGTACTTGGAAGGAAATCTTTGTAGAGGAATTGTCTTCCAAGGTTCTTCTTGTGAATCTTGTCCAATAAATTCTACATGCATGTAAAATCTCATAGGTTCATTGTATTTTGTTGTAGAATGTCCTGCTTCTTCTTCTTTGTAACCAATGCCAATTCTGTCTTTGTAAGATCGTTGATCGTTGATGAGTTTTTCCAATGTCCTTGAGCTGTTGGCATAGTTTTGGATAGTTTTTCCTTTCTTCACTTCCTTACGCAGCGAGACTACTTCGGCTTATAATTATTCCCTTTCTTGGTTACTTTCTTCCAACTTCTTTTGAAGTGACTCTTCAATTTATTTGTGTTCTTCAACTTCAATTTTGAGAACTTGAACTTGCTCTTTAAGAGTATTGGAATGGATCTTCTTTACCTTGAGCTATTTTATAGGCTTGATTGCTTCCTTAGAAAATTATTCTATGGTCAATCCTTCTTATTTATTGTTTGATACCTCTTGTTTATTGTGCTTGGCCATAAACAATACTCTCTCATTGGCTTCTTCTCCGTTGTCATTGTCTTCATCGAATGATGAGCTATCTTCTTTAGAGAGAAAGTTCCTTTTTGATCCTTGCTTGTTGAATTTCTTAAAGCTTTTCTTTCTTTTTGAGTTGACATCACTTATGTTCGGACATTTTTCTGTGAAATTCACAACCTCACCACAGCCGAAACTTATCAATGGAAGTTTACCTTTGACTTTTCCCTTACCAATTTTTAGTTTTCTAGTAAAGTAAGCATATTCTTCATCTGAAAGACCTTCTCCATCATCTCTCTTTTCTTCACACTTGCAGGTGCATGTATTTTCAATTGAAGGTTGTTTTTCCTTATTGGTTTTCTTAGACACAACGAATGCATTTTATAGATGTGAAGTACCCTCTTCTTCATCAAGTATAATTTCATATGCTATGAGAACTCCATGTAATTCCTCTTTGCTGAGTTTGTCCAGATTTTCACTGTATTCTAAGACCGATACCTTTGGGTTGAATCTCCCTGGTAACGTTCTACGAATATTTCATATAATAGTCTTCTCGTCAATTGGGTCTCCCAATCCTTCCAGAGTATTGGTTATTTCATCAACGTATTTGATGTATGCAGCAATGTTGCAATCTTCTTTCATTCCAAGTTGCTCCAATTTTTCTTTATAGATTTGAAGCTTTGATTCTTTGACATTTGAGTTACCTGCATATATATTATCAAGCTTGTCCCATACATTTTTTACGGTTTTACAACCCAACACCTTATGATAAGCAGATTCAATAAGTCCACTAATAATAATATTCTTTACTTTTGCATCATTTACCGAATTCTTCTTACCTTGTTCATCCGCGGTTGATGTACATCCATTTTGAATAGTGTCCCATACTTCGTAACCTTGTGCCAAGAGATAGACCTCCATCCCTCCTTTCCAAAGTGCATAATTATTTTCATTGAACAGAGGTACACCATTCTTGGTATGCTCCATGACCTCCTTCCAGCTATTAAACAACTATTGAAGGAACCAAGCTTTGATACCGATTGTTGGAAATACTTAGGGGGGGGGGGTGAATCAGTATTCCTTTCAATTAGAGAATTAGTTAATCTTCAATTATTATTAGTGTTTTTACAATGATAGCAGTAAACAAAAGGAACACAAATGCACACAGTGTTTAAGGTGGAAACCCACTCCGGGACAAAAACCACCTAATTCTTTTCTAATAATTATTTAATATTCAACTCCAATTGAAAATAAAGCTCCATCTTCCTAGAATCTAGAAAAGAATTATTCTCCAACTTCCACTGGATGGACACTGCAATGCCCAATATTCTTCAGTAGTCAACTAAATGGATGGCCCAACACCCAATGAGCTACAACTCACCCTAGCACCACCCTACCACCCTATAGAAGAATAAAAGAAGAATGTACTCCCGTACCAGGGAAAATGGTCCACTTTACAATGATATAGAATGATGTAGAAGAATAAGACATGCTAGACCATAACCCCAACTATGATACAACCACCTAATGATGATCCTAGACCTCCCAACATTGCCTCTTCAACTCTTGGCAGATAGAAACTAGTACAATTTTTGCAATAATGTATTTACAATGACTTAGTACAATGATACCTTTAGAGTGACTGTATGAAGTTATGCCCACTTGAAGACTTCATGTGATGAACTTCTTGCTGCTATTGCCATGATACCCTCTGTTGCACCTTGGTTTGCTTTTATACCCTAGAAATTCTGGTCCTTTGCAGCTTCTGACAACACATGATCTAGGTTTTTCTTGCCTTCTAGGATATCGATCTTGAATATGGCGTATCTCTGTTATTTTAGATCCCCAATATGTTATTTTTGGTCTTGTATTACTCCTCTGAGTCATCTTTCCAATGCCACAGATCTAACCCAATTTGGATTCTTCAAGGGAGATTTATGCCAAATCTCTCACAATGCCCTAATTATGGACTATTTAAGTAGAGCGAAATTGTACGGCATGCCACGTGTCACTGTTTCTTCATTCGGCTCTGAAATTGATAGATAAAAAAATAGAATCCATGCAATATCTTCCAATTTTTACAGAATTCCAATAATATACTCAGAGAGAGAGAGTTATGATGATTTTCCCAAGGTCTCTTCTTTGAGATGAATTTTAGGAGCCTGCAAAAACACTGACTTCCACAGATCATATCTCTGACAATATTTCACACCTTGATCTGAAATTTTTATAGGAGATTTCTCAGGATTTTGGCTTAGCCTCATAAAAATTACAGCTTCTAAACCTTCGTAAAAAAGAAGTTAGAGCCCCAATTCCAAGATGAACTGTTTCATATTGTGAAATCCCTTGCATAAGGAGGATATGAGGATCACAATTTATATAAATGCTTAGGTTGAGAGGGGCTTCAACAAGTGAACGTGGAAGGGATTTTAGGAGCTTAAAAAATATTAATTATAAATTTTCAATGACCCATTTCACAACCCATGGGGTTTTAGTCCACTAACTAGGGGTACAAACTTCAAACATGAATATCTCTCAAACCGTGAAGAATTACGTGGCGTGCCATATATCAACGTAAACATCTCTACAAGTAGAAACCATAAAAATCATTCTTGAACTAGAATATACTAATTTGGTAGGTCAAAGTTCCCATGAAATATTGGGGTAGCCTCTGGTGCTGCTTGGGTTCACATTAATGACAACCGCTTATCAACATCAAATAAGGTCTTCCATCACATTTCATTTTCCTCATCATTCTCCACCTCACTCATCACCTCCTTCTTCCCCATATTCACCTTCAAACTCTACTTATTCTTCTACAACTACTAATACTCATTCTTCTACATATACATATTCAATTATGGATGGTTTTAGACAAATTGTACAAGCAAGATACACTCCACTATTACTCCCAAATATACTCAATTATTTTCCTGCTAGATAACTAAAACATCTCCCTATATTTAATGGAGAAACTGGCTTGTTAGTTGAAGATCATCTAGTAGCATTTCTAGATTTTGTTGATAACATGAACATAGAACATGAAATTTTTTATATGAGATTGTTTGTGCAATATCTAGAAGGAAATGTTAGGATTTGGCTTAGACAGGTACCAACTCATTCTATTAGATCCTGGCAGGAATTAACCAATTTATTTAAAAATCAATGGGGAGTGAAAAAGGACTCTGTGTATTTCTTAACAGAATTTGAAGAACTTCAAACAAATTATGCTGAATCAGTTGGTGATTTCATCAAAATATTTAATAAACTTTATCACAAGATGCCTCTTGATTGTAAACCTCCTATAGCAGCAACTAAGGTTATATTTTCAGAAGTCTTTGAAGATGATTTTTTTGTCATGTTAAGAGAGAGAACATCCCCAACCTTAGAGGATATGCAAAAAAACGTTATAGAGGTTGAAGAAAATAGGTCTGCATCAACTAAGATAAAATCTAAAGCTGAAATAGCCTAGAGGAAATTAAAATCAAATCAGGAAGCTTCTTCTTCCTCTAAATCTAAAAATGAAGATGTGAAAATAGATGAAATCACATCACTTCTTAGAAACCTCTCAAATAAGATTTCAAAGATTGAAACACAACCTAGAATAGTCCAAAAAACTGTTTCTAGACCCCAAACACAAGTCCAAGGTCAGTACAAAAATTATCCTCCCTAAAAATTCTTCAGAGACCATATAATGATCAACATGTACCTACAAAATTGTTGATTGATGATCAACAACCTGTTGATATTACTTTATCTATCACTGAAGATATACATAATATAGATCATGCATCTCTTCAGACTGCCATTGTTCATGTTCCTCAAATTCAAATCCCTCAAGAAGATGAAGATACTTCTCATGTTTCTAAATATCAAGCATTTTATGAGTTTTTAATTGCAAAAATCAATAGAAGGTATGACTTAAGACCTAGAGCTGGTCCCAGTAGACCTCCTAAAAACCCTGTCATAATTGAGCTTCAAGTAAAAACTGCTGAAACTCAAACTACTTCTACTCAACCTCAAAATCAGTCAAGTGATTCTACTCAAAGTGATAAAAATGTATTGAATGATTTTAATGTTGAAAAAGAGCTAGAAAGAATTAAAATTCCTATTCCACTTTCAGTACTTTCTAAAAACCCTGGATATAAGAGTAAAGTTGAAAAATGGATCGAAAACTCTAGTGTGGATTCTGAAGGGGATATTATTAGTCTACAAAATGAAAGACCCAAAATAGCTTTTGGTCCAAGTTCTGACATGATTAATGAATCCATACCACCTTTCTATGTAACTTTGAAAGTGCATGACTGCTTGATATACAATTGTATGTTGGATTTTGGAGCTTCACACAATCTAATGCCAAAGGTCATTATGGAACAAATTAATTTGGATATCACTCGAACTTATCATGACCTATATACCTTTGACTCTAAAAGAGTGAAATTTTTAGGACTTATAAAAGACCTAGTGGTTACATTACATCAAATACCAACTGAAAGTGTTATATTAGACATAGTTGTCACTGATATTCCCCCTAATTTTGGAATGATTTTATCAAGGTCATGTTGTGCAAAATTAGGAGGGAGTCTTAAAATGGATATGCATTTTTCCACTATTCCTGTATATGGTGGAGAAAGGCTTAGGTTATATAGGGAAGTCGGATTCTTAAACATTGTTTGCAAAGAATATCAAGCTATAAACCATTCCATTTATTCAGTTGACGAAGGCTTTAGTTTCTTCCAACTATCATCAGATATTTCTCAGAATTCTCAACTTAAGATCGAGGATGTAGTTGAAACTCCTAAATATCCTCAAACTAATATTTGGAAACTTTTCTTTGATGGATATTGCACCAAATATTGAGCTGGAGTACGATTTGTTTTAGTTTCACCTGATAAATAAAATCTCACTCAGTCATGCAAGTTATATTTTTAGGTCAAAAATAACGTTGTTGAATATGAAGCTTTTTTTATAGGATTACAACTTGCCAAAATTTTAAAGGTGAAAAATTTGAGTGTCTTTATTGATTCAAAAATTATAGTAATACAGGTTAGGAATGGTTGTGAAACAAAGCATCCTAGGCTGAAGTATTACAGAAATGAAATTTGGGATACGATTGAAAACTCCTTTAATGCTTTCAATATCACTTTCATTCCTAGAAATTAAAACATTCATGCAGATTCCTTAGCTGCTTCTGCCAGTTCTTTTAATATACCAGATAAATTTCAGATACAATACCAAATTCATGTCAAATATATGCCATCCATTCCAGATAATATAAAGCATTGTCAAATATTTGAAGATGATGAACAACTGAAATTGTTTCTTCAAGTTATTGATGAATTTTCTGTCTTACATATTGAAGAAGATTATTCGGACATAAATGAAGCTACTAAATACAAAGAAAATTCAGATCTAAGTTCAATAGTAGCTGATCATGATATTATAAAACTATCAAATAATTTTATCCTTAAAGGAATTGTTCCTTTAGAAAAACTATTTGATCAAAATGATGTTCCTAAAAATCCAGTCTTTGTTTCTGCAGAAGGTGATATTGAAGAGGCTAACATTGGCACTGATGAAGAAATTAAAAATATTAAATGTTGTGCATATTTAACCCCTAAAATTAAATCTGAATACATCAAACTTAAGAATTACAAAGATTTTTTTTCTTTGTCTTATGCTGATTTGAAAACGTATGACACATCTCTCATAGAGCATAAAATTCCACTAAAACCTAAAGCAAAACCCTATCAACAAAAACTAAGAAGAATGAATCCAGTTATTCTTCCTACCATAGAAAAAAGAACTTAAAAATATTTTAGATGCCCAAATAATTGTCCCTTTAAGATACTCTAATTGGGTAGCCAATTTAGTCCCTGTTAGGAAAAAGAATGGTGAAATATGACTCTGTGTGGACTTTAGAAACCTTAATAGATCATCTCTACAAGATAACTATCCACTTCCAAATATGGATAAGTTACTCCAAATGGTTTTAGGTGCTAAAAGACTCTCCATGCTTGATGGCTTCTCTGCTTATAATCAGACATTGGTAAATCCAAAAGACATAGAGAAGGTGACCTTTTCTACACCCTGGGGTACATTTATGTATGTCAGGATGCCTTTTGGCCTATCAAATGTAGGAGAAATGTTCCAAAGAGCTATGGAATTAGAATTTGTTGGGAATGTAAACGAATTTTTTGTTATTTATCTTGATGATTTAACTATTTTTCCTGAATTAGCTCAGAAACATTTAAAACAGTTGATGAAGGTTTTTGACAGCTACAGAAAGTTCAGAATATCTCTCAATCGTAAGAATTCCTTGTTTTCCATCAAAGAAGGAAAGTTACTAGGCCATATTATTTCAAATTATGGAGTAGTAATAGATCCCAAAATGGTCTCTGCTATTCAATCATTATCATTACCTAGAAATAATAAATAAATACAAGCCTTTTTAGGAAATATTAACTTTTTGAGAAGATTCATACCTAACTATAGTTAAAGACATTACAAATATGCTCAAAAAGAATCATGAAGTTAAATGGACCATTCCTACTAGATATGAATTTGATCAAATAAATAATGCCATCTCTGAAGCTCCCACCTTAGCTAGTCCAAACTACTCTAATCCTTTCACTATATTCTCCTTTTCTTCTGAAACCACTCTTTCTGCTGTCCTTTTGCAGAAAATTGAAGATTATCATGATCAACCCATAGAATTTTTTAGCAAGGTCGTGCGAGATGCTGAACTCAAGTATGATATAATTGAAAAACAATCCTATGCCTTAGTTCAAGCCCTAGAATATTTGTAAATGTATGTCATCCATTATACCATTATTGTGTATGTACCTAACAATGCTGTAAAAACTGTTCTTAAAAAACCAAACACTGATGGAAGAAGAGGAAGATGGATTAATCAAATCCTTGAGTTTGAACTCACCATTAAAACCACCAATTTAGTAAAAGGAAAAGGTTTAGCTAAATTGTTAGTTGAATCTAATTACAAAGTGTTAGGCATAAACTCCCTTTTTGAAGTCTATGAGAAGTATACATAAGAACCTTCTTCAATTTTAGAAAGGGAGAATCCACAAGAACCTTCCTTAAATGGATAAGGGGAGAATCCACAAGAACCTTCCCAAGATTCTCAAGGAAAGAACCCAAAAGAACCCTTTCCTTCAACTCAAACAGTTCATGTTCACATTGATGAAAAGTTTATAATATCATAGTGGTATGCATATATTTTTCATTTTCTGATCCATTTTGAGTGCCCTTCTAATTTTTCAAAAAGCTAGTGAAAAACACTTAAATTGAAATCTATCAAATACTATATTATGAATGCCAACTTGTACTAGAAAGATCTTATTAACATTCTATTAGTTTTCTTGACATAATTAGAAACTAAAGGAATCGTTGATCAATTTCATGCAGGAATATGTGGGGGTCATTATGCTTTGAGAGAAACAACATACATAATACTAAGGGCAGGATTCTATTGGCCCACTCTATTTTCACAAGTGGTAGAAAAGGTTAAAGCCTGTGTTCCATGTCATATGTTTGCTGGTAAGAAAAAACTAGCAACCCTTCCACTAGTTCCAATGGTTGTCTCAACACCATTTCTCCAATGGGGATTAGATTTTATTGGAGAAATTAACCCAACTTCAAGTAATCGACACAGATGGATTTTAACTGCCACGGACTATTTCACCAAGTGGGTGGAGGCCATTACAGTTAGAAATGCCACATATTCATTTGTAATTAAATTTATTGAATAAAATATTTTCTCTAGATTTGATTGTCCTAAACAAATAGTGATTGACAATGCCACAACATTCAGTAGTATAAAGATGATTGAATTTTTCCAAAAGTATCAGATTTTACTACCTCATTCAACCCCTTATTATCCTCAAGGGAATGGTCTTGCTTAATCATCTAACAAAAGCCTAGTAAAGTTGATCAAGAAAACTTTAGAAGACCATAAGAAAAATTGGGACAATAATATTATCTATTCAATTTGGGCAAACAAGATTTCTCCCAAAAGATCAACAGGTAAATCTCCATTTCAACTGGTTTATGGCAAAGATGTTATTTTTCCTACAAATTTGGCTTTCCATGTGCTTAAGTTTTTACAAGAATCTACTAATGAACTTGATGATTTATCTAGAAGAATAAATCATATTATTGAATTAAATGAAAACAAATATGAGATTCAATACAAATTGAGAAAATATTAGAATAAGATGAAAATTATTTTTGACAAAAACGCTAGGAAAGATATTTTAGGGAAGGATATTTAGTTATGAGATGGGATGCTAGAAGAGAAGACAAAGGAAAACATGGAAATTTTGAAAATCTATGGTTTGTACCACTCATCATTGTAGAGGTAAAGGGGGACAACACATTTGTTCTACAAAATTTGGAAGGACAGTTCAAAACACTACCTATCAATGGCAGGTTTCTGAAACATTATATAGAATACTGAAGGATATCCCAGATCATCATTGTACATTATCATATTTCTCTATCTTTTCAAGTCTATTTTGTTTTTTCAAAAGAAAGACTCCATAGCCTGAGGAGAAGGCACATGGAACTGCTTGTTCTCTACATCCCACAGGGGGAAGTAGTCCCCAGCTGGAGCTGATGTTGTAACATTATTTGGTTTTGATAAGATAGCATGTTAGTTTAAAAAATAAAAAAATAAAATGCTAAGTTAGGATATGGATGAAAAATAAAATAAAAAAATGTTAGGACAAATTATGTTTTTATACATCCATGTCAAATAAAAATGTTAGAGTTAGTTTCCCTAAAGAATGAAGGAAAAAAGAATAAAATGTTAGGGAAGCAAACAAAAAAAATATATATAAATGCTTTATTCTTCAAAAATAAATTCATGGTTTCTTGTTTAAATGTGCCAATTACCAAAAATATTAAATATTAGTTAATGATGATTAGATTCTGTAAAAAGGGCTTATATTTTCATTAATTAAGTAAATTAGATAAGTGCCTATTTACTTTTATCCTAAGTCACAAAAATACAAACGGGTTCAAATCATGCTAATATAAGGATGGCAAGTTTCAACGAACGATCTATCTCTCGCTCGAGATCAACGACAGAGGATCAACTCGCGACCCCCTTGACCATTTCTTGTTAACGCGAAGGGGGGGGGGTCTGAAAATTGGTTTCAATGTTTGCCGCTTTTTGCAACGTGTCGACACCACGTTACTTCGCACCCTATCCACCCAAAACCACAAACCGGGAGGTAGCCGCCCCTCGAAATACACCGACGATAAAACTCTTCCAATGTTTGTTTCCTCCCGCACCTCAACCCAATAGATATTTCCTTCCATGCCATAAACATTTTCCATTCAGCAAATCCCATTCTGCCACATCATCCAACCTATATCCACCTATGCCTCCGCTCCCTAACTATTTGTACTGCTTCGTTCAAATGTTCGCTCCATAACCGTTTGGTTCACCATTTCTCATTAAAGCTCGCTCCTAAACCGTTAAGCTGATACGGTCACTATCCAAGCCATTAAACATAGATTGTCACTTATAAAATGGTTTGTGAATCTCCTTATATCACTTTTACCTTCTTGTCGATTCATTACAGCTTTCCATCTCTGAGCTCTGTTCCCTATCACCATTTTTGCGACTTCCTGACCTTAAAATTCTTCCTCTCATTCCATATACTGCCTAAAATGGCCCTGAAAGACAAAAAAAAAAAAGCAGGTGACCCCAAAAGTAAAAGCCAAGAAATAGGTGGTCGAAGAGCTGTAGGCCACCAACCCAGTTGCAGAAGAAATCTCCACTCCTACACCACACCTCAACCTAGATCTGATACCCCTCGCAGACCAATTATTTAAGTTCAAATATTCCCACTATGAATTTTATTTTCATGAATTATATCTATGGCTCAGACAGAAACACACTGATAATCAGGACCCTATCAGGTTCTGGGAATCAATGTTGCCCCTGTTTGCTTTTCCATAGACCCATTCTTTCCCTGACCTTATTTCTTAGTGCTAAGCACAGTATGATCCTATAAAGAGAGTAGTGGTGGCTCAGAATGGAAACATGATGATCACCATCTCTCTAGAGACCATAAACCAAATTCTCCTTATCCCTCAATCTAATTCTCTGACCCTTTTTTCACCAACTACTCTTATGGACCTCTACCATAAGTTAACCTTCCCATAGAGAGCCTAGATTTTTGAAATATTCTTACCTGAGGATGAAGAATTGCCTAAGAAAAATCCACCATAATTATTCTCTATCTTTCATGAAGCCTCTAAACATTGCATTTCACTTCTTTCATATCTACTGTTGGGGCCTTTGTTTTGAAAAATAAACAATTTTTTGTTGCGGAGAACAGGTGGCAGAGCACAATCAAGGTAGACAGGGAGATGTCACGGTTGCGGAAATTCAGAATATAGGTGGCGCGGAAGTTGTGGAGAACAGTGCATATGGAAGATATGGGAGACAAGGACAATCAACATAACTCCCAGTAATCAAGAAGAAGCAGCAAGTAGTGGAGCAGGAAAAGAGGGAATATTGAAAGTCACGCTGGTAGAAGAACAAATAGGGAATAAACCCGTGTAGAAGAGTTAGTTAGTTAGTGCGGTAGAAGGCTGAAGAGAGAAGGCAGAGTCGTAGGAGAGCTTTGTGAGAACTCTATTGTACTGAATCACACTGTAATAGAATCCGCGGAGTGATGTATGTTGTTTTTATGTTGATAATGAAATCTATTTGTTGTTTTGTATAATGTTATGAGTTGATTGTTAGTCATTTGCTTACTATGAATGTATGGCCATTTTTAAATTTTAATTCAACATTCTGATCATGATTTAATGAGAGATAATCCATACAGAGCAGTTGGATACATTTGTTGCTTACAATTTTCCTTAACATTTCTTCATGGTTGTAATCGTCTTGTACATGATATGTCTCCTAATCTTAGTAAGGTCAGGACATGCCTCGGGTGAGACGCTCTACTCTCTGGAGTAGGGTGAAAATGTCGGCGTTGTGCTAGACTACTGCACAAACCTTGTTGGCTTCTATCCTGAACCTGGGTCTTTCCAAAAGACCTCCTTTTTCTCCAACAAATGGTTCTATTGCCGAGACCTGAAAATTCACTTAGGAGTTAGATCATGGTATCATGGATATCTGAGAGGGGACTATGAAGCTAGTGGGATAACCACTTAGACAAGTTCATATCATAACAAGTAGAGCTGCGACAACATAGGGAAAATATTGTTAAAGGTTGGGTCCTGTTTTCTAAATTTGAAAGTGACATGTACGAAATTTTCTGGGGAAATTCTGAAAGAAGCTTATAATTGGTTTCAGAGACTACAAATCAAGTCACTCCCAGGAGGATCATGTAGAGTCTATCGCAAGTGGATGCACACTGATCTAGTAGCACTCCATCGGTTAGATAACGATTTGACCCGACCAGTGGATTTTTGGGTACAATCTACCTTGGAAGGATACATTGTAGAATTCACAGCTGAGTGTTACAAGTCCTTTACCAAATCTAAGGACATATTCATATCCGGATTGCAGGGAGAATTGTTGAAGGAAATCCTGTTGGGGATCAAATATTTAATGGTGGATGAGGGTTTGATGGCATTTCAAAAGTCTGAGATGGAGACTTAAACCTCCAGTACTGGGGGAAGGAGTTGAGGGAAAGATGGTACAAGTAACTAAGAAGGAGGAATAGTGATATGGATGTTGAAACCTCCAGTAGACTGAGATAATGACGAGCACATCAAAGGGAAAAAATTTCTGAGAAGTGCTGGGAAAGGCTGATGAAATAGTTTGAGAAGTAGGAGAGTAGTCGATAGTACAAGGAAAAGGCATTGCATATGAAAAAGGAAACGGAAGGTTAGATGGGATCCCAAGGAATAGGAGGGACCATTAAAAAATTTAGGCAAGTGTATAGGAGCCCCGCCCGAAGAGAAAAGGGAGAAAAGTCTAATGTGGAGGACATGTGCCCTGAGGAGACATTCGATGTGGAGCTGCATGTTGTGATGGGGAAACTATTTCGAGAGAGGCTGGCACCCGTAGCTCAAGGTAATCCTATTCCCCAAAGTTCAAGTAGCGTTAGTCCCAACCTTCCCTTGGTACTTTATCAGCCAACAGATAAAAGTTTTGTTAAATTATGAGAGTTTAGCAAGTTGAATATTGTTAAGTCTACATACAGATATATACTAGGTACAGTGCTAGTAATATAATCTCTCGGCCAGGAAATAGAGGCTTTATTATAGTACCCCCCATACAAGGAAATATGGCAGGATCGTTCACCCGATACCCAGAATTCTCTGGGAGGGGTAACGATGACGTGGAGCAACACTGGTATCTCTGTGAAGCAATATGGAGGGCTCGAAAAACATTAGAGGAAGTTAAGTTGATTGAGTTCCAGACTACTCTAAGAGAGAGAGATTTTCATTGGTTCATTAAATGGTCAGAAGCTCCTCCAAACCCAATGATAGATGATGTGAAGAAAGAAATTTTCAAAGAATTTAAATTACCTCAAACATATCAGCAAGGATTGTCTGAATTGTGGGAAATCAAACAGCAAGAAGGAGACAAATCTTGGGACCTGATGAGAAGTTTCAAGGATGCAATTGGGAAGATGAGTTACCCAATCGACCCAAACCACCAACGATATTGGCTTATTAAGGCACTCCTCCCCTTGACAATAACTCCATTGACACAATATAATATTGATACCTTACAAGATGCCCTGGAGAAATCCATGAAGATAGAAACTATGGTAGAGTATCCGCAAGAGTTTAGAGGAGGAGAAACAATACAAGACCATTCCATACTGGGGCTACAACATCATATAGCCAGTTTAATGGAAAATTTGAAAGACATTCAGCTGATACGACTTGCAAGGCCCAATGTGTGGTGTACCCATTTCTTGATGGAAGGACACGTGGCCACAGAATGCCCGAGGTTGAGGGGGGAAATGCAGGAGCTTCAGCAATAGGGACACAGGGGGCTCCACCAGTTGGGGGAGTTGCACAGAAAAATACTTAGGGATTATGTCAACTGCAACCCCACTTCCCAGGGTTCCCCGCTCAACAAAATCAAACTGCAACAGACTACTGTGAAATATGTAAAGGCATTGGTCATCCTCCATGACTATGCCCAATTTTGCAAAAATATTCCAACATTCCAAAAATACATATTGTGAATATTTTTCTTCTACAACGCATAATACAGATCAGTGTAGAGCCCTCGATGCACTGGCAGAACGACTAGACAGACCATCTTATAGGGTGAAATAAACTCCAAGGGGCCGAGGAGGAGGAATGAGAGGTATAAGAACTAGAGGAAGAGGACCTGTAAGGTGTTATAACTGTGACCAAGAAGGCATGTAGCAAGGTAATTTTTCTACCAAGAAGGCCATGGTGCTCTTAATGTAGAGTCAATACACACGCCACTGAAGACTATCTAGAACTGATTAAGAGATGGGAGTAAAGAGCCAGATAAAGAGGCGTGAATCTAGTAAATTTAGAGCCAAGAATAGTAGAAGCTCAGCCCATGAAAAGTGTAGCCATAATAATCGAGGGAGGAAATAAAATAGGGGAGGATGCATAGAATATGGACCTAGTAAAGCTGATTGATCCCACATCTCCAAGGAACACTTTCAGCCCGGATAGACAGAATCAATATTTTAAGGAGGCAGTGGAAAATTTTTCCCACATAGGGGGGAGTAGAGGCACTAAGCTTCCACAACCGACTGTCAAAAAAGAGAATTAGACTCATACAAGTACAATGATTGAGGAATGGTTCCAACTGTTCCTGAAAATTGTAACCAATGCACCAATGCTGGAACAACTAAAGCAAAGTCTAGAGTTGGTGGTGCAGGAAAATGCATAACTGGGAGAGTCAAGAAATTCAACCGAAAAATACATAAGAAGGATAAAAAGAAACAAAAGAAGAATTGGAAAGAAATTCCCTGTGAATACTCAATTCATAGGATTTCAAATCAAAGACACAATGCTCGATCTAGGATATTCTATCTAGAAAGACATGGGAAGCACTAGGGAGGCCAAAGTTGACATACTCGCCAATACAACTCCGAATGGAAAATCAGTATTGTATTGTACCCATTGGAAGGCTAGAAGAGGTCGAGGTTGATGTCCTAAGAGTGAAATCATATACATATTTTCAGGTGATAGACATCATGGAGGACAAGGATCCTTATCCTCCTTTGTTGGGAATAGACTGGGCCTTCGAGAATTATGTAGTGATTGAATTGAAAGAATAATTGATAATATTTGAAGATGGGGAGGTCAGGGTAACTCAGCCACTCAACCCATGTCAAGGACCCCGATATACAGAATTTTTTGACAACAAAGAGGATGCTCAACTTCTCAATCACCTTTACCAGATAACAACAGGGAAGAGAGAAGACAATATCAATCCAACAACAAGAGAAACCATAAGTTGGAGAAGTGTTCGGAGTTTAGATTTGGGCTCAGAAATAATAGCTTGGGATGATTGGAAATAAGGAGGATATGAGACCAACACTAGAAGATGTGCTAACATCCGTGGTGCCCAACTGGATTGGAACTGAGGTAAGAGGATATCTAACTCTATCAAATATGCATGCTATAAATACATTGATTGCAAAGGTAGAGGAAAAAGTACCAATAGAAAATAGATTCCTTCTTATGAATGTAGCACTGCAATCCTCGTCATCAAGATGGTGGGTCAACCATCGCAACTCACTTTCGCAATGGGAGGATGTTGCACTAGCATTAAGAGCTAGATTCCAAGAATCTTCAAGACCACAATTCATTGAAAAGTACCATGGGGATTATAACCCTTTAGAACATTTAAGGAATTGTGAGTATCATTAGAAGAAAAAAGGGTATCTAGAATCTCTGTGGATACACAATTTCATACATTCACTGGACATTGTTCTAGAAGCTTGGTACTTGACGGAAGAAAAGTAGAGAGGAACTGGCACTTGGCGAGTAGTCGTGGAAAAAATTATGCAATGTTTTTCTTTTCATGGAGAAATATAACCAATCACAGATGCAATCCAAGCTATCAGAAGGGTACTATTTTTCCCAGATATTCAGGAAGATGAAGAAATACCTCTTCCAAAGCAAAAAACTGAAGAATCAGTGGCATGCAAATGGATAGATACTGAGATGGATGACGACGATTTAGAGAATCTACGACACTTATTCTTCGAAGAGAAAGAGGGGGAGCGAGATATACAGGAGGAACCAACCACAAAAGCACTCCACCTGTTACCCTTGAAGACTAAGAATTTGAACATTGGAAGCATCGAGAAACCCAAAATAGTGTACATGGACGACTACTGGGATACAAAAATGACCAAGGAAATCTTTGACCTATTATCAAAATATTAATATTTATTCACATATTTAGTAGCAGAGCTAAAGGGAATAAAATGGGACATGGGGGAAATGCACATAGTCTTAAAGCCTGATGCAAGAATAGTGAAGCATAGGCCTTACCTCCTAAATCCAAGGGTAAAGGAAAAATTCAAAGTAGAAATAGATAAAATGTTGAAAGCGGGGTTGAGTTTTTAGTGGAGGAAGTAGAGTGGGTCAGTCCCATTGTAATACAAAGAAAAAAGGAGAAATCCAAGATTAGAGTATGTGTGGATTACATAAGCCTCAACAATGCATGCATACAGTATCCATTTCCCACTCAGTTTAGTGATGAGGTTCTCGACAATGTGGCAAAAAATGGAGCCTATTCATTCACAGATGGATTCTTAGGATATCATCAAGTGATAATACTAGAAGAAGACAAGAATAAGACCACTTTCACAACCGAATGGGGATAAGTTTCATACCATGTCATGCCCTTTGGACTGAATAATGCACCAGCGGAGTTTTCACAAATAGTGATAGCAGCATTTCAGGACTATATCCACAAGTTCCTTGAGGTATACATGGATGATTGGACAGTTTACAGTTTACTGAAAAAGCATGCAACTTTACTCAAAAGAATGTTTGACAGATGTAGACAACTCCAAATCTCCCTCAACCTCAAGAAATGCAGCTTTGCAGTACCTTTTGGGATGCTACTAGGACATGTTGTTTGTAAGCAGGGTCAAGTTTGTGTGGATCCAGAAAAAGTAGTAGTCATTGTTAACATAGAAGCACCAAAAACTGTGAAACAGTTAGGATCACTACTCAGGCATACTAGGTACTATAGAATATTCATCCACAACTATGCAAAGATAAAAACACCATTGGAAAAGTTGTTGCAGAAGTCAGAGCAATTCATGTGGAGTGACGAATGCACTAACACCCTCAATACATTGAAAGAAAAGTTAGCAAGTGCACCCATATTGGTTCATCCTAAATAGGAAAAACAGTTCCATGTCCATATTAATGCCTCCAACATTGCATTAGAAGTGGTGTTAGCTCAGCCAGGAGAAACTTTTGTTGATCATCCAGTCTACTTTGCAAGCAGGAAGTTGTCTACCACTGAAAGGAACTACACAACAACAGAACGAGAAGATCTTGCGACGGTGTATTCTCTTTAGAAGTTTCAGCATTATCTACTGGGAGGTGCATTCAAATTCTTCATAGACCATTAAACATTGAAATACCTGGTTAACAAACCTGTTCTTGAAGGAAGAATATGTAGATGGATCCTACTATTCCAGGAGTTCACCTTCAAAGTGATAGTGAAACCAGGGAGGTTAAATGATGGTCCTGACCATTAATCAAAGTTGGAGAATGGAGAGAATGGGGGATCCCTTGATGATTAGTTGCCAGATGTTGATCTCTTCAGAGTAGAAGCCATCCCAGACTATCTGGAGCAGATAGTAGTATATCTGGCCACAGGACAGTGCCCAACAGAACACACGACAACTAAAAAAAGGCATTTGGTCATAAAAGTAGCTAAGTATCAACTGATAGTAAGAAAACTATATAAAATGGGGTTGGACCATGTCTTGCAAAGATGTTTCATGGACCATGAAAGAGAAGATATCTTGTGGGAGTGTCATTGCGGAGTTGCGGGGGGCCATGTCGGCACAAAACCCACCGTAAGAAAAATATTACAAGTCAGCTTATGTGGGACCACAGTTCATAAAGATAGTAAAGCATATGTAGAGAAATGTGATTTCTGACAAATACCAGGACGTTCATCACAGCACGATGAGTTTCCACTAAAACTTGTAAGAGAATTGCAGCCATTTCAAAAATGGGTCGCTAATTTCATAGGGCCAATTACACTAGTGAAAATACATTCACAGGAAAGGTACATAATAACCGCAACAGATTATCTCACAAGATGGGTGGAGGCAGCACCAGTAAAATACTGAAAAATAGACACAACAACCAGGTTCATTTTCAGAAACATGATTAGCAGATTTGGCTACCCCAGAAGCCTAACCAATGATCAAGGTAGACACTTCATCAATACAATAATCAATTATTTGTTAGATAATTTTATGGTGCAACATCATAAGATCAGATCGTGCCACCCTCAAGCAAATGGAACCGTTGAAGAATTCAACAAGATCTTAGAAAAATGACTAACCAAGATATGAAATGCTAATTGGGATGACTGGGATGAGAGGATACTGTTACAGGTCAAAATACCTCCTCATCAGCTCAGAGGGGAAGACAAATATGGAAGAAGTACAAAGACCTAAATTAAACATATTTCTGCCAGGGTAACGCATACATAGAACAGAACAAGGGCATTATAACGCAGGCAAGGAATACATTAGCCGCGTTAGTGGCTAGGGAAACGCTCTGTTTACACTAAAAGGTCGCGTTACCCGTGTTTTAAGTTTGAATTGGGAAAAGAGCGCGGAGAAAGATTTGAATCTCCGACTTTCCCTCACGAAGGAGTCAGTGCACAGAGGAAACTGCAGAAGCACCAGTTCATTATTGGGCATTGCCATAGAAGACTGAACTCCAAGAGAGGAAAAAGCATGGAGATCAAGGAAACATCTAAGCATTTTCCATTCCAAACTAGTGGAAATAGAAAGGCAACTATGGCTTTCTCCCTCTCCTATAAAAAGGAGCTGAAGGCTCTTAATTGGAGGTCGAAAGATTGCTCAGAAGTTCTTGCATACTTGTGGAATAGAGAATAGTGTGACATTGTGAAGGCCAAGAGTCAAAGAAGCTCCTATAGAGCTTGTTGGCTTGGACTTCTTCACTTGGTAGAGAAGAGAGATTGGGAGACTAAGGAGGGCTTGGTACAACCGATGGTTGTAATCCTCCTTCTTTCAAAATCAATAGAACTATGTTCGTTTTGTCCATTCGATGCTTAATGCTATATTGTTATTTCAATATTTGTTTAGTATGATATGAATGGCTCAGATGTGTATAATCTAGATGTTTATTATTGATTTGATTGATAGAATACTTGTTATATCAGAAGTTACGCGGGTGCTTTGACTGATTGCAGGTCTCGGATTTGGAGCCAGCGAAGAAGGACTCTTACTTTGCTGCACAGCGCTCTCCAAGAGATCACGAAACCGTCAAAGAGGTAATTCCTTATTGTATTCTTTCAAGTTACTTCGAGTTAATATGAACATGCTCATGCCATCTTTGTGAACAGCATAGCTAATCTGACTGTCTGCCTCGGGCACCGGAAAGCCCTGAGAGGGATCCACGAAAACTAACCACCCAAGCAGTTTACCCTAAAGCAGATACCAGCAACATTATGGGCATACAGGAAAACTATCAAAAGGTTTCACAATCAAACTCCATTCCAGCTGGTGTATGGGAAAGAGGTGGTGGTACCTGCTGAATTTATCATACCAAGTCTATTAATTGCTTCAACAATACAGATGACAGATGAAGACTCAATCAGTGAACACCTCCATGAGCTACAAGAGCTTGAAGAAGAGAGATTCTTGTCAGAGTTCCATCATACGGTTCAAAAGGAAATACAAAAGGCTTGGCATGATTATGACATCAAGCATAAGACATTCATTATCGGAGGGAAATTTCCATTGTACAACAACAAATTTCATAAGTTCCCAAGCAAACTCATAATGCACTAGATGGGACCATACCATGTCATAGAAATTAAAGATTCATGCACGGCTCGATTGGCACAACTAGATGGCCAAGTATTGCAAGGATGGGTGAATGGTGCATGCCTAAAGCCTTATCAGGAGTACATTCCACTATTTATTTTTTCAAATAACTCTCACAACCAAGATATTCAGTAGGGTAGAATAGAAATATATAGATTCAATAAATCTCTCGCACCTAAGATGTGACATAGAATAGGAATCCCAATAAAAAGACATCACAATAATGTAGAGAGGAACTCCACCTATTGTGATGCGGTGACCACATCGCAACCAAATGTGGTCAAGGGGGGTAGTATCATCTGTGTTAGAAATCTAGGAATGTCAAATATCATTCCATCATAATAACCCATCATAACGTTGTCAGCCTATAGGATCACTTGGATTTGAGAATTAACTGCCATAATTATTAACAACCATATCATAATAAATTTTCCATATTAAGCCATCATTACCCATCACGTCTACCCAAATCACGAAGACACAGTCAGCAATGTCAGAATACACCTCACCACGGTAACTAATCACACAATTATAGCCACGGGAGAGACATGAAAAAATTAATTAGTTATGGGATATTATCAACCTCATTCGTAACAGTTACTTACTTAACCCGCATGAAAGAAGAAAAGCACCAGAATGCTGGAAATTTCTGAGTTAGAAAAAGATACAGCTACAACAACAAGTGAAATTTCATCAAAGGAAGTTCAAAGAGATAGTCCAGCAACAGGAATTCATAGCAAGAGATCAGAAACAACACTCCAGGTAAACATAAGAAAAACAAAGATGACGAAGGTAGCACCAGCAGTTGTCGAGCCCGAGCTCGATGAGAGAATTTAGAGGATAGAATCATTGGTTGGCAAGTATGATAATGCTTCACTAATTGATACAGATTTCACAGATTCCTATCAATTCCTAGCTATGAAAAAAAAGTATACATAGAAAATTATGCCACAGAGGGAGGAGGGGAAGCAACAAGGATGAATCCAGATTTCAGAGGTAATATTGAACGTTAGGAACCTCCCAGTGTTTGGAACAATGGGAGCGGCCATGCAGTGTACGAAATTCCTTTCTGAGCAGAGTCCAGAACAGATCATTATGGCTGGGGAGAGAAATACCTATACATGCAGAAGACATCAGTAGACTTATCGGATTATCAGCAGAGGGGAAGGATGTCTCAATGACATTCCAGAGCTTTTCCAAGAGAGCCAAGAAGGCAGGGGAATATGATTATTATAAGAAATATGAGACCAGAAGAGGAGGGAAGGGGGAAAAGATAGACCTCATCAACAATCCAGCAATGAAATTTTCCTTCTATTTAATAGCAGGTAAGACAATGAGGCATTACACCAAAGGCATATGCACCATCGACACCATTCTAGTCTCGGGACACTGCATCCAGGGAGCCTAGCTAAATTGGTGTACCTTCCTATTGAACAAACTATTTGAGGCTTGCGAGGATAATTACAGGAGAGCCACAGGATTCCTTTATGGCTATCTCATTATGGAATTCATAATGTGGGAATGGACTCACCCGGGGGTAAGATAGCTCATAGAAATCACAAACGACTAGCCAATGGCGTTAAGGTTTATGCCTTGGATAGTTTCAGGAGATCCCAACACCAAGGAGGTCAAAGAGGAGGCTTTCTCATTCTCGTACAGTCAGATGGTGGATGTGGTGGTGATATAACAAAGGGTTCTGAGGGACCTATTGGATAGATATTCTTCACAGATATGGTTTGGGGTCACCCACAAGAAGACATATATCATACCTAGTTGTGCAGATGAAACCACGTTCAAAATGAGGTCATTAAAATTTGAAGTAGAAGAAAAATCCTTCCACACCAAAGTTTTTTCATGTCAAGGAGCTTTGATGGAGGTCAGAAGCAGGATACCTCACTATTCATTTGAGGAAATGCTATCGAAAGCACTCCCAAGTGAGACACCAGAGGAAACAACGAGGAGGATTTCTCAATTGCAGCTAGACCTTTATTGGACTAGCTGGACACGAGGGTGAAGGACTTCAATCTGGTAATACAAACCCTCACAAGTGCTTCTACTGTGTTTCCTTCTTTTACTGATTTTCAGTCTACCAATTCTGCATCACCATCCACAACCACCCCTATCGTCATTGCGCTACCTTCCACCATGTTCAATTCACCCCCAGCAACCACAGTTACCCAATCCGTAAGAGCAAGGCACCTAAACCCCCAAAAGATACACCCAAGGCCAAGAAAACAAGAATTATGGTGCCCAAGAAAATAGTTGACCTCACAGAGGAAGATCAAACCCAACCTATGGATATAGGAGTACCCGCTTGAGAAGAGCCAGAGGTTATCGCACAAGTAACCTTTGTGCTACCTGTGTTTGATCTGTCCTTGATTTTAAAAATTTAGAAATCATCTCCTCCTCACGCTCACAACTCATCACCCCATACTCACAATTCATCACCCCATACTTCATTTACTTCCAAAGACCAATCCACCCGCACTCTGTCCACCTCAGTGACTATCTCAGACCCAGTAAAGCTAAGAAAAAATACAAATGGGGACACCGAGGTAGAAGTTAACTCGATTACTGTTGGTGAGGTAAATCCCCTCTATGGATAGAGGCAATCCCACTAGCCCTAGGGTGGGTCTAGCAACAAAAAAAACACACTATAATATTGATTCATATTTAACGAATGGATGGAGATTTGATATATGACTTACCGGAGGTCCTATGCTATTGTTTTCATCAAAAAGGGTTGTTTCGTCTCGCTCCTAGTTTGACAGATCATGATCCTCTCGCTTTCACGCTCGGATACCTACAAACACACAAGAAACAACGACAATATACAACATAATAATTTGCATTCGTAACTATTAGTCAGTCGAAGAGGACTAAATCAATTGCATTAAATAAAACACATAACACAATGATGGAACCAACACCATAGTCGAGTATATTAATAAATGAAAGGAAGAGTACAACCAAGATTCAACGTCACGATATCCTCCAGTAGGGTTCAAGCGGAGCATGTCTCACAAAGGCTCATCGGGAATTCATACGAGACTCTCTCTACGGGATCCTCCTTAGTTCTACCTTCTCAATAGCAATTACTCAGCTATCGTATTCTTCTTCAAGTTCAGCTCTTTGGCTATATGTTTAGCTAGCTTTCATAAAGGGAGAAGGCCTATTTTTATAGAGGGAGAGGGAGAGGTTAGGATCCCTATAATTATGGAAGGGAGGCCTATCTTCAAGGAGTGTTCCATGGGAGGTGGAAACCATTTCCTAAAGAGGTAGATCCGTGGCTAATCAACTTAACCACTTCCAGTGACTCATCCGTGAAGTGGTTAGAAGGAAACTTCCGCCTATAATTTTTGAAAAGCATTCCTAAAATAGCTTGGCGTGGGCACTACATTGAGACAGAGCGCTGGGTGGCACGAGCTCTTGCGCAAATCTTCCACATCGCCGCGAGGGGTAAACTGGGTACCCGCGCTAAGGCCAAAACATAGGTTTTGTGTGCTTTTTTGAGGAAATGTCGAACAAGAGAAATTATTTCCTTATGCAAAAGGATGAAAAGAAGGTGTTTACAAAGTATGAAACTATTCACAAGTCATGGGAATGACCCTCCAATATGCGGGGCGAGGGATTGTAGGGATGGTGACAAAATGCTGTGTAACAGATGCCCCCTAAAGCATGAGGTCTGAGAGAGGGGGAGGGGTGAAATGCTTTATGAGAATGCGTTCGACCCAAACACTGCTATCAGAAAACCTGCGAGTACAAATACAACTAATATCTCTGATATACGATATGTGGCATGGGCGCAGCCATCCATAATAGAGTACATAAAAAGTGAGATCTAAAGTATGGACACAGCCATTCAGAAATAAGGATCAAAAAATAGACTCAAGTATGGTTGCAACCATCTAATCAGAAGAGTCATGTAATAAGTCATAGTAATCCATAAAGAACACATAGCCTGGATTCATCATACAAAACCCAGGGTCTTGCGCTCCATCTCGACCCGAACAAAGTACAAATTCAAGCATGTGAATAGACGAGTTGAAGTCGAACATATAGGAACATCATCTAATTACTAGCCAATAATGAGATCTTTTAATAGACACGAGAGAAACCACCAATAATGAAAATGGTTCTCAAGGTACAAAAATCACAATCCACGGAATGTGAACAGTGATCTAGCATCGAACACCCATAGAATCATTCGATCAAAGGCTGATGATGTGAACCTTGCATCGGATGCAAAGAACCTGCCATTAAGGCATGCAGGCTCCAAGGTACCTGAAGGGAGTCTCTAGATCAGCTTCCTGGAAAATGAGCTGAAGTCGATAGGAAGCGACATAGTCGAAGGAAGGCCATGATATTTCCTACATCATCAACACGAGACAGAGGAATATGATGATTTGTGAATCAATACCAATAGAGAATCAGAGGGAGGTTGAAGATTGTAGAGGCAAAACTTCTCTTGAACATATCAGTGGCACGACACTGCATTTGGCAGTATTTGACATCAATGGATCTGAGGTCATGGTGACGTGGTAAAGAGAAGATGAGCGGTCAAAAGAGATTACCCAAACCCATGGAGGCAAACAAATGACGAAGTGAGATGTCCCCAACCCAACACGAATGTAGATAAGTGCTATGTTCAAGAGTGACATACTGCCGACTAAAGTCTAGTTCCATTTTCCCCCACCATTTCTGGAAAGTACCCCAATTATTTTTGTAAACAAGCTTGAAGGGGATAGCATATGCTTGTGATGTAAGTTTGTCCTTCGGAAAAATCCAACCTAGTACATTTTACGAGCCCTAGGAAGGAGGAACTTGTTTAATGTCATGGTGACGATTTCCGATGTCATCAGGGTTTAACGAGTCTGACAAAGGGAGAACTCAGCATCTTTTCATATTTAGAGAGTTTGAAAAGAAGGAAGAAAAGAAAACTCCATCATGGCCCTTTTCGTAAGTAGTCTCTCAGATCCAAAAAGGTAGAAAAAAATATTTGAAAGAACCTCTTAGTCGCGATAGGCTAAGGTATTCCTTTTTTGTAAATAATCTATCCCAGCCTGAAAAATGGTTAAACCTATCCTGGGTAGATATCGTTTTGCATCCATTTAACGAGTTCAAAATGACAAGAGTTTCAACAATATTTTCAATTTTTGAGAGTCATAAAAGAGCTGAAAGATGACTCCTCCTGGAGGAATGAGTGGTATTACGGGTAGCTACTGGTTTCAGTGATGGTGGAACTGCTCAAAACAAGTAAAGGTCAAGAGGTTGGCTAACAAGACCACTCATTGCAGCGGTTCCTCGGGAATGGGTAAAACAACCAAGTGAGGGCATATGATCGGCCGAGAAGACGGTGACGAAGGAATGGGAAAACCAAGGCTCATTTGGAAAAACAGGTTGATAAAATAGCAATCACGAGAGGTAATGGGAATGGTTTCATTTTTACACAAGCTTGAAATCAGGAAACTCTGCTTGAGGTTGGTTTCATTTTTACACAATCTTGAAACAAAGATAAACTATGCTTGAAACCGGTTTCATTTTTACACAAGCTTGAAACATAAACAAACTATGCTTGAAAAAAGTAAGAATTCCCCAACATGATGACTCAATTCGAGGTACATGGCCCCCAAGCTTCAGTCCATATGAAAGGCAGATGGAGTGAAGGTTCAAATTACGAGATCAAGAGAAAGACTCGACTGATATTTTACGAGATTTGAGCAAAGACTCGAATTGAACGGGAACATGTTTCATTCTTTTAACGAGGTTGACACAGTAAAAGAACTATCCTCAGAGCTAATTCATTTTTTAATGAGGTTGACATAGAAGAAGAAATATCCTCAGGACACCTTGTTTCACTTTTTTTTAAGGAGCTTGAAACAAGACAAGGAACTCTACTCTGAAGACCTTGTTTGATTTTTTAAGGAGCTTGACACAAGAAAAATGAAATCTGCTCTGATGAAAACTCATCATGATGAATAAGAAGTCCTGTATTCCAAGAATTCCGCACCGGATGGGAGAATAACATTTCAGAAATCAAGATCCAACGCCCCCAGCACACGATGGAAAATGACACTATCACTGAATACGAGCATGGGACATGTAGCCACATAATTAACTTGCGGCGGGGGAGATACAACCAGCGGATAAATACTGGGTAGGGACGATGGTGGACTAGATATCACGTCAGGACCAAAGAATGAAAGCCGATCAATGGTCATGATTCGACCTTTGTGTGGAAAATAGATCACACGAAAGAGGGAAGAGACAACTGCCCACATGACATAAGTATAGTTGCGCCCCAAGAGTAAATTGAAATCCAAGGGGCCTAGAACAACCATCAAATCTATACAGACGGTTTTCCTTCCCAAATTAATAAGAAACTTTGGAAGGATCCATAATGGTTGACTGGTTCCTCTGTTAAAAGCCAACCGATTCTAAGTAATAGGCATAAGTGGTGGAGAACCAAAATCTTTCCAAGCAGTGGAAGAAAAAATACTGACAGACATGCCTTCATCTATAATAGTGCTGGGTACGACCAGATCAAAGGTTTGTACCATTATCTCAAAAGGCACATAAGACGGAAGGCGGTATCCTGCAAATCGACTCCAATCAAAGGAAGCGACCAAACTATTTGGAGAAGGTACCATCGAACTGAGATGGTTATCTCCTGGTGTTACCGGAGCAAGAGGAGCATCCTCCCGGACTTCCATAATGGGAGAAGGAGGAGCAGCTTCTTGAACTATAGGGACGGAAGAATCTCTATCCAAGTCTGAAGAATCTGAAGAAACAAGAAGAACATGAGGGGAATGAGATCCACTCTCGACGAAAAAGACCTAATGAACCATAGGTGGGATCAAGTCAACCGATTCCACGTCCAATGGTTAGTCGGGAACGGATTCCTGAATATGAATTTCCGGGGGATCAGGATCAACCAAATATGAATTTGGACTGATCATTGAATCAACTAGTAGAGTACTCGAAGAAAGCTTCTGGTAACCAGCCGGAAGGCAGGGTGCAGAAACAATAGGGTTTTCCAACACTTTCATGGCTTCATCCATGTATGGAAAAAGGTGAATGGGATGATGCCCTTCACACAACTTACAAGGATTGGTAATCTTACCCTCTTTCTTATGATTCTTACCAGCACTAGTCGAAGATTTGTTACCAATATGACTTCCGGAAGTCAAAGGCAGCAATGGATGACCGTCGAACCACACTTCAAGTACCTTGGGAATGCTAGGGTAGTCTCGAAGAAGGTAGTCACCTTTGCACACCATGCAAGGGAATTTGAATTTCCTTGGAAGGTTGGATGGTTATCAATGAGAGATCTCTTAGGCTCAATAGCCGTAGAGTTAGCCTCTCTCTTATCTGACTTCTTCTTCTTCTTCTTCTTCTTCTTAGCCACCTAGTTACTGGAATCCAAACTTTCACCAGAAAAAGTAGAAGAGGAGGATGAAGAAATAGGTGAAGAAGGAGAGAGGTTCACCTTGGAATAAACATGGTGTTGTTCAGGTGGAGGTGATGGTTGAATAGAGATCGGGGCATTTGGGACCACTGAGGTTGAAAATAACCACACGGGAAAACCAACAGTTAACCTTGGAATAGAAAATGTTTCCATATAAGGAGCACCAAAATTCCCAAAAGCAGGAAAAGGACCAGGATTCCCTTGAGAGGGGATCCCTTGGTTGGTAAACTCTGGAAACATTTCCATCAGACACAAACTTAAAATAATACACTAAGGAGGATAACTTTAACCATGAATATTTCGTGGATAGTTGATTTTTAAGACATTGAAAAAAAACTCTGTCGTTTCATATTTTAAGAGTCGAGAAATAGGAAAAAGGTGACTCTATCACTTTCAGGTTGAAACGAGCATGAAAGGACAAGTGCTCGATGATCTTTTCAAAATTGTGGAGTCAGTAAAGATCGAAAATGATAGCTCAGGTAGTCTAGGTAAAAGGGTGTACCAGGTTTCCGTGAACTGCCATATACACTTTGGTAATCAAATGAAAGAAGAATTGACCAAGGACTTGATGTACGTGTACGTAGTCTCCCCAAATTCTATGTTCGGTGTGTCACAGTTACAAGGCGGTAGACTCGACTTCCTACAGATAAAAGGATTGCAACCTAGAGGGGTCTCCCTTTATATACTCGACAGTACAGGGAGCGCAAGTTTGTACTAGTGCTGTCTGAAGCCAGATGGCGAGTGACAACTACTAGGTTTAAAGACGCTGAAACATGTCTCTAACTTAGACCACTAGATGTTTCGTTAGGTTTCAATGTTGCCTTAGGTTAATTGAGTAAATTTTAAGTTGATCTTGTATTTACATTTCAATTCCAAGGTCCTACCGAAGTTGGATCTCAAAAATCCCTAAATGCAAGCTACATGCCAAAAGATACCATTTTGTTCGATGAAAAGCTATCTACAAGAAAGTTAGGAGTTTTCAAGCGATAACAAATAATAAGAACACGCAGAAGAATCCACTACAGGATCCGATGCAAGCTAATGAAAATGGGAAATCTTTTCTAGAATTTTCCAATGCTAGATATGCGAAAGATTTTCAATTTCACAATGCAAACAAGAATGCAAACAAGAATATATATTTTTTTTCAATGTAATAGAGCAAATAGTGCACTAAATGACATGAAAAATAAACCAAAACACTAGTTTAAGAACTTTAATGCGAGAGATGAAGCAAAATAATTTCAATCAAACCAAAACAAACATAACAAAACTCAAACCAATGTTGCAATCTCTCAAATTGAAGAAAGATTTCAAAACAGGCCCGTGCAAGTAGTGTAATCTATGCTTGGAGTGACAAAAAGAAAAATTGAATGAAAAAGGAAAGAATCATTTAACCAATGCAATCACTCAAATGGATCAAGGAAGCTGAATGAAACCAAACAAGGAATGAATTTGACTATGAAACAAAAGACACAAACTCCTATAGGAGGCTCAGCATACCAAAGCACTTAAAAACCTTAAGGCTGCAATGCTGATAGAAACAGATAAACAACTGAAGGAAGAGAGCTGATCACAATAAAAAAAATCCCAAAGCACTCAAGACATATGTAAAAATAACCCAGAAGCAAAAGTATGACCAAAAATCTTCAAAACAGACCAAACCATAAAACCTACAGGGGTCAGCGCGGCTTTTTGGCTGTATTCAGTGCCAAATGGGGGATGGCATGGGCACAACACTAGAAACTAGCACCAATCGGCGCAACTATCTCAACAGAAAGCATGCCAAGCCAGGTCACTTAGGAAAAAGGGAAAATTGTGAAAGACAAAGGTTAGATCTAATCCTCTGGGGCTAAACAAGGGTCTTAGACTTAGAAGAATAATTAGAAAAGGAAAAATAAGCAAGAAAAGACCAAAAGAAGACCTAATGGATGAAAGAAAAACTCAGAATATCCCCAGCAAAGTCGTCAATTTGTTGGTGAGGTAAATCCCCTCTGTGGACAGAGGCGATCCCACTAGCCCTAGGGTGGGTCTAGCAACAAACAAAAAACACTATAATATTGATTCCTAGTTAACGAATGGATGAAGATTCGATAGATGACTTATCGGAGGTCCTATGCTATTTTTGTCATCGAAAAGGGTTGCTGCCTCTCGCTCCGTGTTTAACAGATCATGATCCGCTCGCTTTCAGACTTGAATACCTGCACACACAAGAAACAGTGAAAATATACAACATACTAATTTTCATTCGTAACTATTATTCAGTCAAAGAGGACTAAATCAATTGCATTAAATAAACCACATAACACAATGATGGAACCAACACCATAGTTGAGTATATTATTAAATGAAAGGAAGAGTACAACCAAGCTTCAAAATTGTGATCTCCTCCAGTAGGGTTCAAGCGGAGCGTGTCTCACAAAGGCTCATCGGGAATTTGGATGGGACTCTCTCTACGGGATCCTTCTTGGTTCTACCCTCTCAATAGCAATTACTCAGGTATAGTATTCTTCTCCAAGTTTAGCTCTTTGGCTATATGTTCAGCTAGCTTTCATAAAGGGAGAAGGCATCTTTTTATAGAGGGAGAGGGAGAGGTTAGGATCCCTATAATTATGGAAGGGAGGCCTATCTTCAAGGAGTGTTCCATGGGAGGTGGAAACCACTGCCTAAAGAGGTAGATCCATGGCTGATCAACTTAACCACTTCCAGTGACTCATCCGTGAGGTGGTTAGAAGGAAACATCCACCTCTAATTTAAAAAAAACATTACTAAAATAGCTTGGCACGGGCACTACACCGAGACAGAGCGCCAAGTGGCATGGGCTCTAGCACAAATCTTCCACATCGGTGCGAGGGGTAAAATGGGTACTTGCGCCAAGGCCAAAACGATTTTGTGTGCTTTTTTGAGGAAATTTCCAACAGAAGAAATGATTTCCTTACACAGAAGGATGCAAAGAAGGTGTTTGCAAAGTATGACACTATTCACAAGTCATGGGAATGACCCTCCAATATGCGGGGAGAGGGCTTGCAGGGATGGTGACAAAATGCTGTGTAACAATTACGGATAGGGTACCCAAGGCTAACCAACCTTTGGTGGGGTAGGGAACTTTCCTAGAACTATTAGGTCAAGGAGGGTCTTTTACTGTAGATACAATGCCCTCGCCAATAGAGCTGAACCCATTTCAGCAAGCCAACCTGATACTGCAGTAGATTCAGTTGACCATTAGTATAAATGACCCAGAATCTTAGTTGCTGCAACAAAACCAATTAACATCCCCTCAGGTGCACTCAGAGAGATCAATCATTAGCGGGCAACCCCTCAGAGAAAGACAACCAATATAGGACATGTCAGGAACTGAGAGCATGCAGAGCTAGGGGGCTGGACAGTTATACAAATTAATTTAGCAAGCAGCATAATGAGCAGAAGGGTTGCACAATGACCTCCAATAGAGGTTCGAGCAGCAACAACAATAGGTCATCATTATTACTGAAGAGGGAAATCAGCATAAAGAGGAGAAGGATAATCTACAACAGCAGTTGGAAAAGGTAACATAAATTTTCAAAGACCTCTAGCCAATAGTAATTTCCCAAGATAACAAAACACCAGAGGACATATCGGCCTACTCCATCGTTGAAAGGTCTATCCGAGTGAAAATTACATGTGCAAATCTCAGTAGAGAGAACAAAGAACTCAAAGAAACACTAGATTCCATACCAGCATTACCAGACCCTGCCATGGTATATGCTGAGAAGGTTACCGAGAAATAGAAGTAGGTAGTTGGAATGAATGAAACCCTAGGGACAACAGTAAAAGAGGCATACAACCTACATAATAATTTACATGAATTCTCAAACTCGTTAACAATGAAAGCCCACCCAATCTCAGTCTCCGAAGAGATCAAAGAGGCCACTGATCTAGTCAGCATAACCCAGCTGTACAACAAAGAAGACGTGTTGGAAAAAAAAATAAAGAAGATAGAGGAACACTATGCTGCCAAAAATTAGGTCCTCAGAGAGCTAAGGCAACCAGTCAAGCAGAAATCAAAAGAAATACAGCACATGGTGGCCGAAGTTGGGTCAAAGATATAGGAAGTATTTAGAAAGCTTCCACCAGTGGCAAGTGAAACCGAGGCTGAAAGAGTCACCACCCAGATCGAACAGCTAATTAGAGAATGGAAATAGGTGATCACTAAGTTTTCAGAACTCAAGTCTTCAACATTGAGCAAGGTTCCATAGTCGAGGCCTTTGTTTGGATAAAGAGAAGAAGCAGAAAAGACAAGGTCGGCCTCCATAGCCAACAAACCAACAAAAGCCACAACAACAGGAAAATATTGAATCAGGACGATTCAATAGCGTGTGGTCGGGGCCTATTGGGGCCTTTGTTTTGAAAAAGAAACAGTTTTTAGTTGCGGAGAATAGGTGGCAGAGCGCAATCAAGGTAGACAGGGAGCTGTCACGGTTGCGGAAAGCTGGAATATAGGTGGCACGATAGTTGCAGAGAATAGTGTAGATGGAATATATGGGAGACAAGGAAAATCAACAGAACTCCTAGTAATCAAGAATAAGTGGCAAGTAGAGGAGCAGGAAAAGAGGAAAGACTGACAGTCACGCTGGCGGAAGAACAAATAGGCAATCAGCCATCGTAGAAGAGTTAGTTAGTCAGTGCGGCAGAAGGCCGGAGAGAGAGAGCAGAGTTGTAGGATAGCTCTGTGAGAAATCTGTTGTACTAATTCACACTGTAATAGACTTCGCGGAGTGATGTATGTTGTTTTGATGTTGATAATGAAATCTAGTTGTTGTTGTGTATAATGTTATGAGTTGATTGTTACTCATTTTCTTACTATGAATGTATGGCTAGTTTGAAGTTTAATTCAACATTATGAACATGCTTTGATCAGAGATAATCTATATAGAGTAGTTGGATACGTTTTTTTTTTCCAAGTTTCCTTAACTGTTCTTCATGGTTGTAATCATCTTGTATATGATCTGTCTCCTAATCTTAGTAAGGTCACGACGCACCTCGGGTGATACGGTCTTCTCTCTCGAGTATGGTGAAAATGCTGGTTTTGTGCTAGACTACTGCAAAAACCTTGTTGGATTCTATCCTGAACCCAATTCTTTCCCAGAGACCTCCTTTTTCACCAACACCTTCTAGGATACCTAGATGACCAAATAGTTGATGAAACCATCATGTAGTTCCTATCCATTTTTAGCAAGACTAAGCTATAATATTCCCAAATGGGGAATGCAAAAATACAATGCAGAATGATAGGAAGATAACGCAGATCATCCTAGAAAAATCAGGAGGCCAATATGGAGACCCTTCATTTGTATTTACAACAGCAAAATAGATTTAAAAGTTGGCCCATAAGATGCATAACAGGAAATACAAGTATCCAATGTAAGAAAATCCTCAAAAAGAGGTGTTGCAACCATGTATAAAGACTAAGCAAGCCTTACAACATTATTTTATTAGACTGCAACAGTTGTATATTACACATTAGATATAGAGTAGATAAGTGCATAAAAAGTTAGATCTATAATGGATCCATACACTTTATAAGCTCCTCTAAAGAATCCCCTTGGGGCTTTCAACATTACACCATGTACAACTCATAGATCTGAGTCCTAAGTCTGCAGATCTATAGAAACCTTTAGATCTGGAAAGTGGATCTGATTTGATATGAACAATAGGATGATCACCTCCAAAAGATCTCCAAGGTGAAGGGTAGATCCACAACGCTTGAAAACCAACTCTCCAAATGATGTGCCAAAAAATCCTGCAACTGCACCTACAGGAATAACACAAATCTAGAAGAAAAACTGCATTGTAGGGATCAAAATGTGGTTGGCCACATGCCAAGATCAGAAAATGAAGCTCAAGTCCTCCAATACTCTCCTCCCGATGGATGTAATATTCCCAAATTTTCATATCATATTTGGAATATTAGAGTCTTTGATTTTCTTAGTGAATTAAGTAAATTAAAGGGGTGGAGGGACCCAAAATCGTCAATAAGAATAAATATCCATTTTGTGTATGTGAATGTGGATTAATTTAGCATAGATCTGCAAAAAGAGGTAGTTGAGAAACTACTAATGTGAATGAGATTGGATATCATGTCTCATTTAATGAGAAAGATCATGGAGGGTTGATTCAGTCAACTAAGATCTTGAAGATGTCAAAAAAAGGATCATTGAGCATTAATGATCAAGTGATGGAGAATCATGTGCAAATTAATCACACATGATGGAGGAGGTGTACATTGCACCTAGACTGTTTGGTTGATTTGGTCAAACAGCGCAGTCCCACCTGGAGGATCTTGTCCACATGAGACTGCACAATTGAGATTAGGGACAAGGCTTGGGATGGTTCAATCATTATAAAGGAGATGAAGGCAAAGGTGAAAGTCATCTTGGATTATTTTGATGTATGATCTTTTAGATATGGAATTGTCAAGTGACATTCCAGTGCATTCTTGGGTTATTTAACAGAGATTGCAAGAGTTGTTTAGCACAGGGTGTTCCCGGTCGGGAATCCCTCCTCTTTCTTTGAGTGATCTCTAAGGAAGAGGTTTTTACTTCATTATACATCAGGCTTTAAGTTCCATTTAATTTTTCTACTTTCTACAGAACATTCATATTTAGAAATCTGCAGATTTCTGAAGATCAGTTTGGAAGGTGGAAGTTGTCTTCAGTACTTCAGCTGGAGAAAAAGGTGAGGGATTATTACCATAACTTGGGCTTATATATCAGAACTCCCAGAGCCACATTTCATATCTGGCATCAGGCCAAAAGTTACTGACCTCCTAGCAGCAGTATTTTCCTCAAGAATAACGCTATCCATATTGCAGATCTGAAAGGAGGAAGGAAGTTGCTAGTATTTCAGCTAGCAATCATGTGAGGGATCATCCCCTCAAATTTCCATCAGTATCACCATCAACCTAGAGTTTATTGCAGCATATTTCAGTAGGCAGAAGGCCTCTCTTTCCCTCACAACACAGTTTTCAGAGGCAGTTGTGTTGCAGCAGCTGCAATCTTCTTTTGGAGGATTGAGAAGCTAGATCTAGAGCTTCTAGCTCATAGATCTGAGGAAGGGATCAACCCTTGAAGCATAGATCTGATCTGAGCACACATTTCAGCCATATATTCTTCAGATCTAGCTTCAGATCTGTATTTCCCAACATATTAAGGATCAAATCCTAGGGAGGTGATTTTTCCAAAGTTGCAGATCTGGAAAATCCTTTCTGTGTTATCTTGGGAATTCATCACAGTGGCCAGATCTTGAATCTTGACATCATCAGAGCTCCATTTTTTAGTAGATTTTCATTTCTCTTTTCAGCCTTCAACTCCATGTTTATTTTCTGCTAAAGAGACAGTGCAATATTTATTGCAGAGCCTCAACAGTTATGATGTACCTGCTTCACACATGTTTTTAGGGTGATCCTAGCTCATCTTTTTGGCTAGATCTACCTATATCTTGTACTTGTGTAACTGATTCATCTCAAATATAATAAAATGGCTCAGCTCTTTCTGCATATTCTGATTTTTACTTAGATTTATTTTTTATCTTGCTGTAAGTTCTTATATTGTGTTAAGTATTACTGCATTCTCCCTTTTGGGGATATTACAGTGGTATCAAAGCATGATATTTAGCTCAGCTTGTGGACACTTCGTATTTTTACATTGAAATAAGAACAAATAGATGAGATATATCGTGGATAATGAAAAATATGTCACTCCTTTCTTTAGATCCATGCAATATCTCTCCAAGGAGGTCTATCAAATGAAGGAAGAAGAACAGAGAGAAGTTCCAAGAAGAAGATGTGATAAGGAAATTACTTCCTATCAACGGCGAAGGATATCGGAGAATCCTATATCTCCTCATAGATCCACTATGCCTACTTTCTTTGAAGAAGGTGAGAGGTATAGAAATGAAGAAAGGAATGAACCTGAGACTCATGAGACTCTCAGTCTATATCTTGAAGAGTAAAAAGCACAATCTAGAGCTTTCAAGGAGAAGCTAACTCTCCAAAAATTCTTCCATATTAAAGAAGAAAGAGGATGCTATAGCAGCAATAGAAGAAAGAGGCATAATCGATTTTATTTGCCTACATTTGATGGATCTTCATCAAGCAATGTCAAGGCTTGGAGGAGGGAGTTAGATTCATTTTTCAAGCTACATCTTGTGGCTGAAGAAGAGGCTATTAAAATTGCAGCACTTCACCTCTTGGATGAAGCAGAAGATTGATGGTTTGGGCACCTAGAGCATGCAAAGGTGACCAAGTATTCATATTTATTTCACAAGTTGAGGAAGAATTTTGATGTGGGGAAGACATAGTTGTGCTACAAAGAAGCATATCATAAGGAAACCAAGAAGAATGTCAATATTGTCACTCTAGACAATGGGTCACTACTTTCACCACCCGTTGTAGAAGTACTTTCATCTAGAGAAGAGGCACTTGCATCTTTGCAAGGTAGTCTTGAGCTCTTGACATATGGAGTCCCATGCATGAATCAAGAGATGCATGAGGAGGAGGAGGAGGATACCAGCACTGGTACACTTGAAGAAAAGACGCCATCCATCTTACCAGTAGTTGGAGATACTATTTCCCCAGTTGGAGGAACTCTTGTGTTCTGTCAAGAGGTTCCCACATATCAGTTGATCCAAAGTATTCATAAAATTTCAGCACATATTGTTTCAAAATCAATGCATGACCAAGGATTAGAACAAAATGCTGATTTGAAGCAGAAACATATCACAGTGCAGAGGACCCTTGATCTAATCAAGGAGGAGACTGAAAACTATCTTTTTTCTTTATTGTTGAGCTACATTCAACCCCTTGAGTTGAGATTTGGAGTTTCAGAGAATGGGATTAGCATTATCCTATGTACACTAACTGATTATGAGATCAGTATTGTGCCTTACTTTGAGACAACATATGTATTACCCTCTAGATCTACAGTGTTGTCACTTAGTAGATGTGACAAAGAAAGGGCTTCATCATTCTTGGAGCATTTTGGAGGTAGCTTCATTCATGAAGCAATGGAAGAAAATATGATAAATGGTAGAAATCTTGAAATGAGAAACCTTTTCTCCCTTCTAGATGACCCTTTCTCAATGAGCCTCTCACTGCTTAAAGAGAAACTTCTACTTGCATTAAATCCAAAAATTCTTTGGTTTTGGAGGGCCTTTGATGGATAGAGAATCTCATTAGAGATGCATTTCAAAATTTCATGAAATGCAAACTTCTTCAACAATTTTGGAAGTATGGCATTCTACAAAGGGAGGATGCCATGATTATGCAGTACCTCATTCATCATCCACATGGGAGTGAATGGGTAAGGATGATAAGCAAGGGGTTGCAAACCACTTGCAGAATTTTATGGGCCAGCATGCTTGGTTACGTTGGTTTTCATTGGGAGAATTTTTTCACTCTCCAAAGGCTCTTATTTTTCTGATCCATGCCTTGAAAAACACATATGAAATGAAGAAGGAGGCATGGCTGTGCTGGCTTCTCTTGGGTGAGTATGGATACCACCCAATAGCTCATCATTTTCTAAATCATGCCTTGTTTTTCAATGATAAATTACAGCAAGGGAAGGCATGTTCATTTTTGTTTCACTTGAGAGAGTTTGGCCACCACATGACATCTCCTATGTCCATGTGTTCTGTATTGTGTAAAATTTGGCAAAAAGATCTCATGATGTGCATTGATGATTTTTGTATGGGGCTGATGTTACATCTCATATTTCCATTAGTATGCTTCTGTTTCATGATGCACATGAGGAGGAGAGAAAGCAACAAGATCTCTTGTTGCTGGATTGCTTTTGGGGGAGTTTGGCTTGTCCATATTACATGGAAGAGATAGAGGATGGCAGCAAAGGGCCTTACTCCTGTGGTTATTGTTAGGAGAATATGGTTTGACAACTTTGTCTACCCATGTTACTTCTTCCCTTCTTCTTTTGCATAAATTTGGAATAATGAAGTTTGAATCCAACAAGGCCAACAGGGCTAAGTATGAGAGCATCTCAATGCTCAATCCAATTCATAAAACATGGGATGAAGATATGTATTGTGTGATGGAGCTTTTCCTTTGTGAATAGAACCACCTTATTGTATGCACCTCATGTATTGATGATGATGTTGGAAATCATATGGTTGTCACTTGGTACTTCATGATGGGAGGAGGACATCTAACCAAACAATTGAAGGTCATTCTTTATGTTTTTAAAAGACAACTTTGGAACCAAACATGCATAACCTATTGCAAAAAATGGAGGAAGCCTTCCTTATGTGGATGCCATTTGGAGGGGAATAGATGGCTTTGCTTCTACTTTTGGATTTTCTTGAGGACAAGCAACATTTTTCTAGGGGGGGCTGTAATATTCCCAAATTTTCATATCATATTTGGAATATTAGAGTCTTTGATTTTATTAATGAATTAAGTAAATAAAAGGGTGGAGGGACCCACAATCCTCAATAAGAATAAATATCCACTTTTTGTGTGTGAATGTGGATTAATTTAGCCTAGATCTGCAATAAGAGGTAGTTGAGTAACTACTAATGTCAATGAGATTGGAGATCATGTCTCATTTAATGAGAAAGATCATGGAGGGTTGATTCAGTCAACTAAGATCTTGAAGATGTCAAACAAAGGATCATTGAGCATTAATGATCAAGTGATGGAGAATCATGTGCAAATGAAGCACACATGATGGAGGAGGTGTACATTGCACCTAGACTATTTGGTTGATTTGGTCAAACAACGCAGTCCCACCTGGAGGATCTTGTCCACATGAGACTGTGAAGTTGAGATTATGGCCAAGGCTTGGGATGGCTCAATCATTATAAAGGAGATGAAGAAAAAGGTGAAAGGAATCTTGGATTATTTTGATGTATGATCTTTTAGATCTGGAATTGTCAAGTGACATTCCATTGCATTCTTGGGATGTTTAGCAGAGATTACAGGTGTTGTTTAGCACATGGTGTTCCTGGGCGGGAATCCCTCCTCTTTCTTTGAGTGATATCTAAGGAAGAGGTTTTTACTTCATTATACATCAGGCTTTAAGTGCCATTTACTTTTTTACTTTCTGCAGAACATTCATATTCAGAAATCTGCAGATTTCTGAAGATCATTTTGGAGGGTGGAAGTTGTCTTCAGTACTTCAGCTGGAGAACAAGGTGAGGGATTATTACCATCACTTGGGCTTATATATTAGCACTCCCGGAGCCACATTGCAAATCTGGCATTAGGCCAAAAGTTATTGACCTCCTAGCAGTAGTATTCTCCTCAAGAATAACGTTGTCCATATTGCAGATCTAAAAGGAGGAAGGAAGTTGCTAGTATTTCAGCTAGCAATCCTGTGAGGGATCATCCCCTCACATTTCCATCAGTCTCACCATTAGCCTGGAGTTTATTGCAACATATTTCAGCAGGCAGAAGGCCTCTCTTTCCCTCATAGCACAGTTTTTAGAGGCAATTTTGTTGTAGTAGCTGCAATCTTCTTGGAAGATTGAGAAGCTAGATCTAGAGCTTATAGCTCATAGATCTGAGGAAGGGATCATCCCTTGAAGCATACATCTGATCTGAGCACACATTTCAGCCATCTATTCTTTAGATCTAGCTTCAGATCTGTATTTCCTAGTAGATCAAGGATCAAACCCTAGGGAGGTGATTTTTCCAAGGTTGCAGATATGGAAAATCCTTTTTGGGTTATCTTGGGAATCCATCATAGTGGCTAGATCTTGAATCTTGGCATCATCAGAGCTTCAGTTTTGAGTAGATCTACATTTCTCTTTTTAGCCTGCAACTCCATGTTTATGTTTTGTTGAAGAGACAATGTAGTATTTGCTGCAAAGCCTCAAAAACTACGTTGTACCTTCTTCACACATGTTTTCAGGGTGATCCTAGCCCATATTTTTGGCTAGATCTACCTATATCTTGTACTTGTGTAACTGATTCATCTCAAATATAATAAAATGGCTCAGCTCTTTCTGCATATTCTGATTTGTACTTAGATTTATTTTTGATCTTGTTGTAAGTTCTTATATTGTGTGAAGTATTACTGCATTCTCACTTTAGGGGATATTACAATGGATTATAAGCCTCCTCCACTAAAAAGTAGCACTGAAATATCCTAGATCTGAAAATATCTAGCCTCCACTTGCTGTAGCTTGCAAAGAAAACCAAACCCTCAACATGATCTATGTTGTAGTTGAAAGAAAAAGCTTGGCCTTTAACCAGATAGTGGACAATACAATGCAAACTCTCCCAAGAGCTACTCAATGGGAAGAGGTGGGATTCCCGGCCGGGAACACCCAATGTTAAACAACATTCATTCTCATCTATATAGCAAGAGAAAGATATATTTATAAATGAACAATATATTCAGAAATATAATGTTCATCAACAACCTTCTAATGCTGCCATCCTCTTCCTTTTATAACTTAATAGCTTGCAAAACCTAAACCACTTCCAATGAGACTTCTTTCACACAAGGCATCTCCATCCAAAACTGCATTGTGCCTCATTGATGGCCACTCCTCCAAGACAACGCTATAGATTTGGTCAAGGTTGACCCAGTCAAAATGTCCAGCCCCTTTCACACCTAAGGGTGCTTGAATTAGTAGCCAAGATTTAGCCTTTTTACATTTGGCATTTATTTATTCATGATTAAGGAGTATTATGGACCTCTTTTGCTCTTTATTCTTTAAAAAAAGTAAAAAAACAAAAATGAATATTCCAATTAGCCCATGACTAATTGGGAATATTACAGTCCTCGCCTCCCTAATGTTACTTGTCCTCAAGCAACTGTCAAGGTGAGTGCTGCAACTCTTCTCCTCCTCCACTAGTGACACAAACATGTGATAAGCTTCCTCCATAAGCTAAGTGTTCACCAATCCATCCCTCCATGAATTTCTCCTCCAAAGTTCTCATGAGATGTATATAATCCATCCCATAAGGAGACAATAGCTCAAATGAAGCAAACATGGCTTGCCCAATGTTCTCCCTGAAACATGTAGTGTAAGATACATGGAGAATCTCTATCCAATAGGGCACATAAATACCTCCCATCCTCCCTCCATACATTCCTGTAAAAATTACAAGTACATCATCAATGTATGGAATCAAAACTACATACGTACAAACAAAAATGTGTACATATGGAGGTGGGTCATAGTCCCACATGTGGAACCAGCACAATGCATCTCCTAACTACATAAAATCATGATGTGGTAAATGGTTTTCTAGCCACTTACTTTCTGCCCATGTCATCTCACTATGGCTGAAAGTGTGAGATATATTTAGTGCTTTAGGAATGCACCCATCATGAAACAAAATCTCCCTTTGTCCTCCAAGGGAGTGGCCATGTTCAAAACAATTTGTGGCCCAAAGTTGGCCATGAAGTTTACAAGGTACAATAATCCTCCTTGGAATCATGGCCTGCATATACATGGTGAAAGAATGCAAAAAATAATCAAATGAAACATTATTTACATGAGCATATTTTTCACCAAAGTTTCTCCTCAAACAAATTGAGTGGTGCTTGGATTTGTCCCCTTCCTCAAAAAGAGAAAGATATGGCTAAGTTAACTCCTCCATAGAGTTATGTTGCTGCCCCATCTCCACATGGTACATGCATCTTTGAAAATGTTGATATATTTCTCCTTCAAAGCCCTACCAAGTGTAGCTCCTCATGATGATGTTGTAGAATCTCACAGAGTATGTATGGCTGAAATAGAACTCTCGATAGGCCCTTTGTAGTAACTTCTCCTTGAGCTTGGAGGATCTAGACAAGAAGATCATACCATGATAATAGATGACTCCTTCTTGGACTAAGTAGCCCTCTTCATGCAATTGGTCATCAAGTATCATGCAAGTGTGAAGATCCTTGGAATAATCCACCAACAACTGGGATTTCCAATATGGATTAATATCCCATAGTGACAGCACTAATGATCTATCAACAGAAATTTTTTCCATATGGCTGCTCTCCTCCTTGACATATCCCATGCCAAAGGTATATTTAGGAAGGCCATTCCTTCCATGCATCTCCTCCCACAACGCAAAATCTGAAATGAGAGTGGGTGATGATGATATTGCGAGAAGATCTCCCTCCTCCTTGAGCTTACCCAAGACTCCCAACGCTGTATCATTGTCTTCCAATGCCCCCATACCTTCTTGGATCTATGCTTGGTGTGTCATGTTGTGAGATATCTCCCACAAAATCTGAAATAGGTGGCCTCCTAGGTGGTTTTCTGCTGTCCCATGCAGCAATCTCATGAGCATGATAGACGGGACTGTAAGGTCCCTGCTCCCACTGCCCAAATCCATCCCTATTTTCTATGTGGGAGTTGTATGTGAGGGATATGTATGCATGTGTTTGATAATTTGGGTCTTACCACTCTTTTTGTCCACCCATTCCATTTGCAAAGCTTCCCAATCAGTGGTGACTTTCCCCAATGTAATCAACCATTGGACACCCAAAATCACATTGGTGTCAAGTATGTCAACCACAAATAAGTGATCAATCAATGTATAATTCCCCATGGTGAATAAAAGTGATGGGACATAATGCATGCATTGCATTTTTCTATCTCCTGGGACCAAAATAGAGAATCGCTCAAAAGCTTCAGTGGGTATTGCCCTCCTTTGCACTAGTTGGGCATCAATGAAATTGTGGGTAGCCCCACTATAAACCAAAACAGAAACCCTCTAATTCAAGATGGAACCTTGAACTATTAAGGTCAAGTACTTAGGTACTCCTCTCAAGGATGAAATATTCCTTCCAATAGGATAAATTGCTCCATTCCCATCTCCTGATGGTGTTGGCTCTCCTCCTGTAGTGTCATCGTTGTGACCTCTTCTTGCTTCATCTTCTTCTTCCTCCTCATCATCTGAGAAGACCTCTATGTAATGTGATTTTCTATAGCACATCTATGTCCAGGTGCCCATGATTCTTGGCAAGTGAATCAGAGCTTTCTTCTTCTTAGATATATCCAGACATCATCACCAAGAGGTTTCTTATATGAGCTCTCCTTTGAAGGAGCAGATTTTTCTTCCTTTCCCTTTGAAGGAAAAGAGGGCTTATGCTAAAAAATTGCCTTTGCTTTTGGCAAGGCATCTTGAAGGTCTCTATACCTTTCAATAGAATCATGTAGGGTAGTGGGCTTGGTATATTTAACCAACCCATGAAGAGGTTCATCTAAACCATCAATGAACATGTACACCCTTCTTGTTGCAGACAAATCAGGAACCATAACAAAAAGTCCTAAAAATTTAGAGTTGTAAGCTTATGTATTACCTAATTGTTTCAAATTTGTTAGGCTCATGAATGATGCCTCTGTATCTCTTCTATCAAATCTTTCCACCAACCTTCTAGTGAACTCAGAATAAGCAGTCACGTTGGCATGACCCAATGTAGAAAAGCCATGGAACCACCAATCATGTGCTTCACCTTCAAGGTGCATCACTACAATCTTGATAGCCTCCATCTCTAGAACCTTGCTCATTTGAAATTAGATGTCAATTTTTTATATCCAAGATTTGGCAGAACACTTGGATGACCCATCAAAATTGGGTAAAAATAATCTTCCCATAGTGTGGTGTCGATCATGATTCTGAATGAATCCACCACCTCTATGATGATGCCTTGGTTTTATATTGTCCTTTTTATGAAAAAACTCTTGAAAAATCAACTGATCTTTGAATATCTAATTTTGAGACTCATATTCATAAAAATAGTCTTCAAGGGATTCATGCTCTTGAAACCCTTCATTTCCCACAGCCAAAAATGTAGGCATGGTAGAGTGTTGGGAAAATTGTGGCTAATGCACTGGTTGATCATTCCAATAGTGAGACATGCTAGAGCCTTCTCTAAGATGAAATCCTTTAGGGTATTCCTTGATTCTATCCATTCTCATCTCTTTGATCTCTCTAGCAAGATCTTGCATGGCTCTAAGAAGGATCTTAGGAAAATCCTTATCTTCATCTTCACCTCTAGATAAAGGGGTTTTACCCTTGTCTTCATTATCATTTATGTAATAAAACTTCTTCTGTCTTCTCTTTAGATACCTCTTCTCTCTATCAATAAGAGGCTCTTCTTCTTCAGAAGACATATTGGCTTCTTAGAAAGCACAGGCTGTGCCAAGATGATGCTCTGATACCATTGTAATACTCCTAGATGGGGAATGCAACAACACAATGTAGAATGATAGTAAAATAATGCAGATCATCCTAGACAAAGGAAGAGGCCAATATGGAGACCCTTCATTTGTATTTACAACAGCAAAATAGATGTAAAAGATGGCCCATAAGATGCATAATAGGAAATACAAGTCTCCAATGTAAGAAAATCCTCAAAAAGAGGTGTTGCAACCATGTATAAAGACTGAACAAGCCTTACAACGTTATTTTATTAAACTACCATAGTTGTGTATTACACATTAGATATAGAGCAGATAAGTGCATAAAAATTCAAATCTATAATGGATCCATAAACTTTATAAGCTCCTCTATAGAGTCCCCTTGGGGTTTTCATCATTACACCATGTACAACTTGTAGATCTGAGTCCTAAGTCTATAGATCTACAAAAATATTTAGATCTGGAAAGTGGATCTGATCTGATATGAACAATAGGATGATCACGTCCAAAATATCTCCAAGGTGAAGGGAAGATCCCCAACACTTGAAAACCAACTCTCCAGATGATGTGCCAAAACGCCCTGCAACTGCACCTACAAGAATAACACAGATCTGGAAGAAAAACTGCACTTTAGGGATCAAAATTTGGTTGGCCACATGCCAAGATCAGAAAATGAAGCTTAAGTCCTCCAATACTCTCCTCCCAATGGATTAGAAGCCTCCTCCACTGAAAAGGAGCACTGAAATGGCCTAGATATGAAAATATCTAGCCTCCACTTGCTATAGCTTGGAAAGAAAACCAAACCCTTAATAGGATCTATGTTTTAGTTGAAAGAAGAAGCTTGGCCTTCATCTAGATAGTGGAAAATACAATGAAAACACTCCTAAGAGCTACTCAATGGGAAGAGGTGGGATTCCCGACTAGGAACACCCAATGCTAAACAACAATCATTCTCAGCTAATTAGCAAGAGAAAGATATATTTATAAACATAAAATATATTCATAAATATAATGTTCATCAACAATATTCTAATGTTGCCATCCTCTTCCTTTTATAAGTTAAGAGCTTGCAAACCCTAAACCACTTCCAATGAGATCACTTCTTTCACACAAGGCATCTCCATACAAAAATGCGTTGTGCCTCATTGAGGTCCACTCCTACAAGAAAATGTTGTAGATTTGGTCAAGGTTGACCCGATCAAAATGTCCAGCCCCTTTCACACCTAAGGGTGCTTGATTTAGTAGCCAAAATTTAGCCTTTTTACATTTGGCATTGATTTATTCATGATTAAGGAGTATTATGGACCTCCTTTTCTCTTTTATTATTTAAACAAAGTAATAAAAAAAAAATGAATATTCCAATTAGCCCATGATTAGTTGGGAATATTACATAATCACCATTGTTCATGCATAATTACAATCAATTATTGGTGTTGAGCCCCAAAGATGTCCTTTCCCTTTACCAAAATTCACTTCATTTCCTTTGTCCCTTATCAATTACAGGCTTAAATGGTCAATAGGATTGATTAAAGTCACTTTAGGAATGTGTACAATGACTGAATTGCTATATTTTCAGGGTTTTGTTGTTGTAGTAATTTTTTACTAGACTCAGCTACAGAATGTAGCCATTCTGTAGCCAGTCGCCTATTCCGCAGCTATCTTCATGTTCTCACAGGTTACAGGTGTCACTTCAAGGAAAAACACATATGGTTTAATTCCACAACACTCCCACATCATTTATTGCTCTCTACGAAGTCTGAGAAAGAATCTACAGGTGGTTATGCACATGGAAAAGATCAAAGCTAAGGAGCATATTCCTACTAGGACAGGGACTCTACAGATGTCTCCAGCAAAGTACAAGGCCTCCACAAGAGTTCTAATTTGATTTTGATTGAAAAATACACTTGTTCCTATTTCTTCTCAAGGGTAGTTATGTATTTCTTTTATAATAATGACTTGGGAGACCGAGAGACATCTAGCTAGATTGATGTTTGGTTGCTAGATCTCAAAAGACCGTAATACTCTATTTTTGAAATACTTTTCCTTTAATGAAATAATTACCGCTTTATTGAAAGATCTAAGGCAATCTTGAGGAGATTTGTATTCTAATCCGGTTGTAGAGGGCCCCTACTGTTCGAGAAGCTCTGTGCACATTGTTTAGATAAGTAACTTTAGCCTTGTTGCATTCCTAGCTTAAGCAATTTTCTGAAATTTGTGTTTTATACTCGCATTGGATGCTACAACGAGTCTTATTCTTACGAATTGTTCCAAAATATCACTAACATTGAATAAGATATAACTGTAGTATTTTAGGAATTAGTTTCATTCTTCTGAACTTTACGTTTTTGTGCTCTATTACATCAATTGTTACAGCTAGTCTTGTTCTTACGAATTATTCCAAAATATCACTAACACTAAATGAGACATAGCTGTGGTGTTTTAGAGCTTAGTTGCGTTTTTCTGAACTTCATGTTTTTGTGCTCACTCACATTACATATTACAGCCACTCTTGTTCTATGAATTGTTCCAAAATACCACTAACACCGAATGAGATAGAGCTGTAGTATTTTAGAGATTAGTTGCATTTTAGTTTAGTTGTAAAACTCCGGAGGTTAATGGCACTCTAGTTCAATTCTGTCACTGTATTTCAATTTTGATTGATTTCATTCTTGTTCAGTTCTGTTTAATTTCTTTCAAGTTGCATTAGTTAGTTGTATGCCAATTCTGTTCTATTAGACTTCAAGGCCTTCATTATTTACAAACTACTCTTGTTATTAATCTCTTCCAACACATCATCATATGGACAGGAATTAATGATATCAATTCAAGGCCTTGGCTACTCTGCAATCTCTTATAATTTTACAATTAGCCTTTTTTTCAAAACTATTCCAAAAGATTTCTAACCTTCGAATGAGGTTTAGTAGTGACAATTTGAGTTGCAGAATGGATTAATTTCAGTATCATAAGTTAATTTAGAGTAGGACTCCTTACTATGCTACAAATAATCTTTTCTAATTATGTTCCAATAAATTTCTAACCATGGATGAGATTTTTGTGATATTGTAAGTTGTTGTTTACTTAGGAGAACCTCATTACATTAAACTTATCCTTTTATCAAGTTATTCCAATATATTTCTAATGAATGAATTGGACTGAGTTCATGTTATGAGTTATTGAGTTCATGTTATGAGTTATTGAGTTGATGCTATGAGTTATTTTTCTTGTTAAAGTATTGCATTTTCTGTTCTCAAGTGCCATACATAGTTTAGAATAGGTTTTTCTTTGTTTTAGTGAGACCAACAACTTCTCTTTATCAACACTTATTTCTCTTCCTCTTAGGATAAAAACACAAAACCAAAAACATTGAAAAAAACACTAAACACAACGTAGTGAGAAACAGATACCTAGGCACATATAGTGCATTTCACTTCAACAGTTTACTAGCCCTGGTTGACAATTTATGACATCAATATAGGAACACTAAGTTGAGCAGAAATTTTGGTGTCATTGCCGGGGAAGTGTAACTAGGCAGCCTTGTTTTTTACCTCCCAAAAACAATGATATGCATAGAGAAAGAGATTCAAGGGGTAGATTCATAAGAAGCAGAAGCTTGATTCCTAGAACACCACTTGTTTCACCAAGACCAAGAGCCAGCACACCTCCAACTCAAATCCACATTCCATCCTCTACTGATCCTAGAATTCCAGAGGACTTAAGATCAGATATTCCATTAGAAAGACCTTCTACTTTACCCATTGAACCTATCTTAGAAGAAGATTCAGGAACCCCTGCTAGGGACATAAACTTTTCAACTTCGACAGAAGAATCAACTATGGCAGAAGAAGGGGGAGGAGGAGTTTTTAATGGAGAAAACACATTATTTGGAGGGGGTAGAGGTAGAGGTAGAGGTATAGGAGAAGGAGGTAGAGGTGCAGAAGGAGAAGGATGTAGAGGTGAAGAAGGAGGCAGAGGGAGAGGTAGAAGAGAAATGGGAAGCTCTTTTGGGTTTCCTATAGTAGATTAAGAAACCAATGCAGCTATGAAAAAAATTTCACCCTCTGTCCTTCCAAACTTTTATGGACTTAAAACTGAAGATCCTGAAACCTTCCTATTTTAATTTGAAATCCTATGTAGAACCAATGATTATTTGCAAGATGCCCAAAAACTTAAACTGTTCCCTTCAACATTGAAAGGAGCAACATTGAAATGGTTTATGAGTTTGATCAACAGTTCTATTAGGACATGGGAAGACATGAAACAAGGATTTCTAGAGAGGTATTTGGATTATTGTATGCCAGTCAACCATAAGGAGGAAGTGTTTAAAATTTTACAAAAAGAGGATGAAAATTTGGAAGATTTGTTGGAGAGATTTAACTACAACATTAAAAGAGAAAAAATGGAAAACTTAGACCAAGACACTTTGAAATCTCTCTTGTTGAAGACAATTAGGGATGAATGGTTAGATCTCCTTAACATGATGGGAAAAGGGGATATATCTCAGCTCACATTACCTGAAATAGCTGAATTATGTATCAACCTTTCAAGAGGAAAATCTAAAACTGTAAAAGGACCAAGAGACCCTGCTCTTGCAAGGGCAAGTAAGTCTGCTTCTGGGACAGTAAGTAGGGCAGAAATAGAACATATGCTTGATGAATTCAAATCTAATATTTTAGGGAATCTTAGTGAAAAAATAAACATCCTTAAGTTACAAAACAAGCAAAAAGATGAATATGATGCCTTAGCAATCTTTTGTCCCAAATGTAGAAAGAAGCATGCCTTGAGAGAGTGCCCTTTGGATGCAAAAGTAGTAGAGACCTGTGTAATTTGTTCAGAAAAACATGAGACCAAGAGTTGTCCTTCACTTCCTGGTCTTAAAGCTGTCTTTCAAGAAGAAACTCCTACAAATTCCACAGAATCTCTCAATTTTTTCTCTAGGAGGCCTTGGCAAGGACCTCAAACACAAGGATTCCATGATCAGCTGTATAATCAACCCCCACCAAATTGGAATTCTTGGTAGCAACCTTGGCCCCAATTTCAAAATCAATCTCAAACTTGGACACAAGGAGCACAAAATCCCTATGGAAGATACTCTCAGTACTATTAGTATCCACCATGCTATCCACCATATCCACATTTCCCTCCTCAACAAAATTTTCAACAAAATCCTCAACAAAATCATAAAAATCCACAACATCAAAATCAACCACTTCCATTACCATTTCCTCAGAAAAAAAATCAGTTTCCTGCCCAACCCATACCAAACCCCAACAATAAAAATCCTCAGAACACATACATGATAGAAGGCCAACAATTTCCAACTTATTTGATCACTCCTTTAGACCTTAGTGATGTTCAACTTAGGTCTGGAAGAATACTTGAAAAGAGGAAACCTTCTGTAATCATACAAGAGCAAGACCATTCTGAGGAAGATTCTCTACGGGTAAATAAAATTCTTGAAGATAACACATATTTTCAAGACCCAAATATTGAAAAATCAAAACAAAAAGAACCAATAATTTCAACTCCTATATTAGAGCAGCCATCAACATCCACTTCTACACCTCCCTTTCCAGAAAGATTACAAATTGATAGGGGTGTAGAAAAACAAATTATGGTGCCTAATTATGATTTCCTAGATGAGCTAAGAAATGTTTGTATTAAGATCCCATTATTGCAAGCTATCAAGGAAATTCCAATCTTAGCAAAGACAATGAAGGAGTTGAGCATGAAGAAAATAGGAAAAAGTATAAGAGAGACAAAGAAAATTCAACTGAAAGGAAAAATAGAAGATATCATGATGGGTAAGATTGCTATTCCAAAGTATATAGACCCAGGAAATCTAGTTGTTAAAATACACATCAATGGAACTGAGATCCAAAACACACTTATTGATTTAGGAGCAGCAATCAATATCATGAGTAGACAAATCATGGAAAAACTAAAACTTCCTAATCTTCTTTTTACACCCACATTATTACAATTAGCAGACAGATTTGTGATCAAACCTGATGGGGTAATAGAAGACATTCCAGTGTCCCTAGATACTTGGGAGTACCCTGTGGATTTTATGATCCTAACTCCTAAGAATAATCTAGGAGGGAATCATATTATATTAGGAAGACCTTGGTTAGCTATAGCTGATGCTTTCATTAGTTGTAGATCTGGTGATATGTACATCTCTGATGGTAGTTCATCCAAGAAATTTACCTTGTATCCTCCAGCAAAAACAATTACAGAATTAGATGATACTCAATGGATAGAGGATGAAGAAGACTTACAACCTCTCTTCACAATTTCAGAAATTAGTGAAGATAGCCAGATTCTAAATACCTTAGAGAACTTTGAATCTTCTTCGAAATACAAACATGAACAATTTCAAGAAGAATCCAACATTGATTTTTTATCATCAATACAAATGTCTCTTTATTCCATGGATAAATTTGGCAGCTCTACAATTGAGATATTTCTAGGAAAAACTTTAAACATAAACAAGAACCTAGAGAAATATCAACAAGAAGAGCTAGTCAAGATCTTACAAAGAAATTCTTCTGCATATGCATGGGAGTACACTGATATGAAAGGGATAAGCCCTAATTCTTGCACTAATCACATCTACATAAAGGAAAATTGTAAACCAATCAGACAACCTCAGAGACGGATGAATCAAAATCTTAGGGAGATTGTTAAGGAAGAATTACAGAAATTGTTAAATGTTAACTCTATCGATCCCATTTCAGATAGTCAGTGGGTTTCTCCTTTGTAATTGTGCCAAAAAAAAATGGTAAATGGAGGGAATGTATTGACTACCAAGAATTAAACAAAGCTACTCTTAAAGATCATTTTCCCCTACCTTTCATAGATCAGGTATTAGATACATTAGCTGGCAAAAAGTACTTCTCATTTTTAGATGGGTTTAGTGGTTATGACCAAATCCAAGTAGCACTTGAAGATCAAGACAAAACCACATTTACCTGTCCTTGGGGTACCTATGCTTATCGAGTATTTCCATTTGGATTATGCAATGCACCTGCAACATTTCAAAGGGCAGTACTAGGAATTTTTTCAGATCTAATACATGATTGTGTAGAGGTATATATGGATGATTTCACAGTTTATGGAAACACATTTGAAGAAGCATTATAAAACTTGGAAAAAGTTTTAAAGAGATGTAAAGAAGCAAATCTTTCACTAAGTCATGAGAAGTGTTTTATGATGTTTACTGAAGGAATTGTTTTAGGACATCACATTTCAGGGGATGGGATTAGAGTTGATGAGTCAAAAGTTGAAGTCATCTCTAACTTATCTATTCCAAGTTGTCAAAAAGATGTTAGGATTTTTCTAGGATTTACAGGATATTATTGAAGGTTTATAGAAAACTTCACCAAGATAGCATCTCCACTTTTCAAATTACTTACCAAGGAATGTGAATTCAAGTGGAATCCTGATTGCCAGTTAGCCTTTGAGACCCTGAAAACAAAAATCTCTGAAGCACCTATTTTAAGGGGACCTAACTGGAAGTTACCTTTTCATATTTCAACAGATGCCTCAAATACAGCTCTAGGAGCAGTATTGGGACAAAAAGACTTGATTCCTTATGCCATCTATTATACAAGTAAAAATTTGACTCCTTCAGAGTTAAATTATACTGTAACTGAAAAAGAGTTTTTAGCTGTTGTTCATGCCATAAACAAATTCAGACACTATATAACAGGCTATGAAACTTTTGTTCACACAGATCACTTTGCAATTAGATATCTAATGAACAAATCAATTACTAATGGCAGAGTCATAAGATGGTTATTGCTTTTACAAGAATTCAACATTACCATTCTAGATAGGCCTAGAAAAAAAAACACAGTAGCTGATTTCCTATCTAGACTCCAAAACATCAAAGACAATACTCCAGTTGAAGATCAATTCCCTGATGAATATCTTTTTGCAATTTCTACTCAAACTCCTTGGTTTGCTGACATTGCTAATTATTTAGTTTCAAGGAAATTTCCTTCAATAATGAATGCAAGAGACAAAAGAAAGATCATTTATGATAGTGCAAAATATTCATGGGTTGCTAATGAGTTATACAAGACAGGTCCAGATTTTATCATTAGGAGATGTGTTCGGGAAGATGAGATGCCTGAGATTCTCAAGGCATGTCATGATGAACCTTGTGGCGGACACTTTGCTGATAAAATGACAGCTTATAAGGTCCTTCATTTAGGATATTATTGGCCATCCCTTTTTAAATATGCTAAAGATTATGTCAAAAGGTGTGACAGTTGCCAAAGGGTAGGGAAACCTTCTCCTTCAGGTGAGATGCCATTGCAGCCTCAGGTACATATTGAACCTTTTGAAAAATGGGCTTTAGATTTTGTAGGACCTATTAGTCCTCCATCAAGACAAAATAAATATATATTAGTTTGCACTGATTATGTTACCAAATGGGTAGAGGCCAAGCCATTACTTTCTGCTACTGAAGCATCTGTAGTTAATTTTCTTTTTGAGAATATTTTTACTCGTTTTGGTGTCCCAAGGGAAATTGTTACAGATCAAGGAGCTCAATTCACATCAAGGCTAGTGGAACAAATGATGGAGAGGTACAAAATCAGACACAGAAAATCTACTCCCTATGATCCACAAGCAAATGGTCAAGTGGAATCTACCAATAAAGTCATTGAAGGGATCCTAACAAAGACTGTTCATTTACATAGAAGAGATTGGGCAGACAGGCTTCCTGAAGCTTTGTGGGCATATAGAACTACATGGATAAGCACAACAGGTCATAATCCCTATGAACTTGTTTATGGAAAACAAGTTTTGTTTCCCATAGAGTTTCAAGTTCAAACTTTTAAAATGGAAGTTCAGCTAGGACTTGATCTAACAGAGTCACAAAAGCATAGATTGGAGCAGATTAATGAATTGGATGAGATCAGACAGGATGCAGTCCAGAAAACAAGCATAGTCCAACAACAAAGGACTAGATGGCATGATAAGTACATCAAGGAAAATAAGTTCAAAGAAGGTGTCTGGGCTCTCTTGTTTGATTCAAAGTTCAAATATTTTCAAGGTAAATTCCAAACACATTGGCTTGGGCCATATGAAATTATGAGAATTTTTGACAATGGAGCAATAAAAATCAGGACAATAGATGAAGAGAAGGTCAATTTTCTTGTAAATGGTCATAGATTGAAGCTGTATCATAAGCCACTTTCAAGAGAAGAATTTGTTAAGAGATTCCTGGAAAACATTGATGTGTAGTTAATGAAGAAGAATTCTTCTTCTTCATCAACTTAGTTGAATTTTCTGAATTCAAATGAATATATATATATATATATATATATATATATATATAAACATGAAAACTAATCACTGATTAGCATGTTTATACAAAAAAGATAAAGTGAAAATCAGAATTCTTCTGACACTTTAGCTTTTCAAATTTGTTCTTTTTCTGTAAGCAGCTATCACAAAATCATAAGTCTCACTCCATCATGTCTCCATTCATTCATATTTCATTCACTGCATTCATCCATATTTCATTCACTCCATTCATCCATATTTCATTCACTCCATTTCATGGTCCATTTCATTTCCATCTCTGATTTCTAAATTTGATCTCTTTCTACAGATTGAGTGTTACAAATCAGGAGTTGCAGACCACTTTTTATGTTTCATTCCACTTCACATTTGTGATTCATTTCACTCCATTACATTTCACTTCACTCTTGATCCATTCCACCATATTTCATGATCCATTTAATACTACACTCCATCCATGTTTTAAATCATTTCATTTCATGTTTCAAAGTTCCTACAGGTACATTCTCCAACCAGTCAGACATTCTACAGCCAGCTAGACATTCTGCAGCCAGATATCCTAAAGGAAATCATCCAGAAACCACTTGTTCAACAACAAATTGACCCTGCACACCTATGTCAACAAGAAAAATCAAAGGAATTATGAAGACTGAAGAATCAATGATTTTAAAAGGAGGACAAAGCATATCAAAACCACAAAAATTAAAGGAAAGGCAAAGGTAAAGTTGTAAAATTATTATGATGACATAATATGAAAGTTATAGTATAGTTAAGTCATGTATGATTCAAAAATTTGTTTTAATTATTCATGTTGATCATGCCTATTAAACCTATCATAAAAAATTTGGGCAAAATCCCCTCCACTCTACCATATCAAATCATCATTTAAAACTTAACGGTTAAGTACTGAAGTGACCTAATCGGTCACGTCACTAGGCCAAAGTATTCAGTGATGATTTTGAATTTCTCACGAAATGTTTCCGCGGTATTTTCTCCCATGATGGCTCTCAAACTCATTAATTCGTGTAAATCACCCTCACTACATTTCACTCATTCTATAACCTCTTCATATCATCCTTCCGTAGCTAATTCCTACTGCATAAACAGAGAAAGCACCTTTGGGGTAAAAACAACTCTTTAACAACCATTTTCACCATGGATAGAAGAGCAGTAAATTGAAGGTTGAGAAGAGAAGCCATGGGTCTCATATTAAGGTCTGAACCAGTCGGAACCAAATACTTGGAGGGTTACCCACAAATTAGAGAAATGCTACAGTAGGCTGGGTGGTTACAATTTTTGGAAAAATTTAATGGTTTTCATAAAGAGGTAACTAAAACATTTGCATGGTCCTTCAATGGAGCAAAAGTCAAAATAGGAGATGTTAAATTCACTATTATAGAAGCTTTCATTACATAAACATTGGAATTACCCAGGCAAGGAGAACGATGGTTCAAAAATAGGGAATTTCATAATGAGGCATGGAGGAAAATGCTTAAAACCCCAAGTATGGATGTTTCCATTTTTAAGAAGGGCATTCCTAGCTCAGCACTGAAGAATAAATGGCAGAATATGTTGCTCATTTTGCAAAATTTTATAACTTGTGAGGGAAGGTTTGGTACCTTATATATTTATCATATTCGGCTAATGATGCATTTCTTAGATGAAGAAATCAATTTACCCTTTTTCCTACTTCATAGTCTGAAGAGAATGGCCTCTAATGTTTAAAAGAGGGTTCAATTCCTGGAAACCACTTTGTACCACCACGGCCTAGTTAAAATCATGATTAAACATCATTTGAGAAAGGTGGGAGACAATTGGGATGAGTTTCTAGTGAGGAATCACTTTGAAGAACCCAAGGAATCTCCATCTGAAGGAAAAATTACAAGAAGAAGCAGGAGAGGGAAAATTTCCAAAGCTGTTGAAACTAAAACTGGTAAGTCCATACAAGAGGACAGTGAGGAGATAATTTCTAAGAAATTGACTGAAATTAAGAAACAACTTAAAAATGAGAAGATTATAAGAAGGTATGCCAAGGAGAGAGGTGAAGGACCATCTCAACCAAGACGAAGCCACAGGCTTAGAGGTATATTGAAGAAAACAGGGGTTAGACAAATGGGAATTATAAACATTGAGGATGAAGAGACACCAACTGCTAGATCAACTGAGTACCAGTACGAGGAGGATCTTGATGAAGGAGCTCCGGAGATAGACCCAGCGCAACAACAAATTTATAATTATGTTGAGACATTAGAGAAGAGAGCCTCAAAAAGTAGAGACAAAACTCCTAGCCCACCAAAATCTGCAATTGATATGCTAAGAAGAGATAAATATGAGTTAGAAGTACTCAATAGGCATATAAAGAATGAGAATGACATTTTAAGGGAGCAGGTTAAGCTGAAAAGTGATATGAATACAACTCTCTCTCTAGAAATGGAAAAACTGTACAAGGCTAGTGAGAAATTGAAGAAGAAAAACAAAAAGTTGAGCAGGGCACTTATAAATTTGAGATTCAAGTTGGTCATAAAGAAGCCTAGGAGGCCATTGACTATCAGGAAAAGAAGAAGAAGGAGCCTAGATTTCCTAGTAGAAGTCTCAGAATATATGAGTTGATTGCATGAGGACATGCAAAAAATTTGCAATGGGGGTATGTTGAGCCCCAAAGATGTACTTTCCCTTTACCAAAATTCACTTCATTTCCTTTTTCCCTTATCAATTACAGGCTTAAATGGTCAATAGGATTGATTAAAGTCACTTTAGGAATGTGTATAATGACTGACTTGCTATATTTTCGTGGTTTTGTTGTTGTAGTAATTTTTTACTAGACTCAGCTACAGAATGCAGCCATTCTGTAGCCAGTCGCCTATTTTGCAGCTATCTTCATGTTCTCATAGGTTACAGGTGTCACTTCAAGGAAAAACACATATGGTTGAATTCCACAACACTCCCACATCATTTATTTCTCTCTATGAAGTCTGAGCAAGAATCTATAGGTGGTTATGCACGTGGAAAAGATCAAAGCTAAGGAGCAGATTCCTACTAGGACAGGGACTCTACAGATGTCTCCAGCAAAGTACGAGGCCTCCACAAGAGTTATAATTTGATTTTGATTGAAAAATACACTTGTTCCTATTTCTTCTCAAGGGTAGTTATGTATTTGTTTTATAATAATGACTTGGGAGGCCGAGAGACAGCTAGCTAGATTGATGTTTGGTTGCTAGATCTCAAAAGACCGTAATACTCTGTTTTTGAAATACTTTTCCTTTAATGAAAGAAGTACCACTTTATTGCAAGATATGAGGCAATATTGAGGATATTTGTACGCTAATCCGGTGGTAGAGGGCCCCTACTACCCGAGAAGCTCTGTGCACATTGTTTAGATAAGTAACTTTAGCCTTGTTGCATTCCTAGCTTAAGCAATTTTCTGAACTTTGTGTTTTATACTCGCATTGGATGCTACAGCCAATATTATTCTTACGAATTGTTCCAAAATATCACTAACATTGAATGAGATATAACTATAGTATTTTAGGAATTAGTTGCATTCTTCTGAACTTTACGTTTTTGTGCTCTATTACATCAATTGTTACGGCTAGTCTTGTTCTTACGAATTATTCCAAAATATCACTAACACTGAATGAGACATAGCTGTGGTGTTTTAGAGCTTAGTTGCGTTTTTCTGAACTTCATGTTTTTTTGCTCACTCACATTACATATTACAGTCACTCTTGTTCTATGAATTGTTCCAAAATACCACTAACACCGAATGAGATAGAGCTGTAGTATTTTAGAGATTAGTTGAATTTTAGTTTAGTTGTAAAACTCCGGAGGTTAATGGAACTCTAGTTCAATTCTTTTCACTGTATTTCAAGTTTTATTGATTGCATTATTGTTCAGTTCTGTTTAATGTCTTTCAAGTTGCATTAGTTAGTTGTATGCTAATTCTTTTCTATTAGAGTTCAAGGCCTTCATTATTTACAAACTATTCTTGTTATTAATCTCTTCCAACACATCATCATATGGACAAGAATTAGTGATATCAATTCAAGGCCTTGACTTCTCTGCAATCTCTTATAATTTTACAAATAGCCTTTTTTCAAAACTATTTCAAAAGATTTCTAACTTTCGAATGAGGTTTAGTAGTGACAATTTGAGTTGGAGAATGGATTAATTTCAGTATCATAAGTTAATTTAGAGTAGGATTCCTTACTATGCTACAAATAATCTTTTCCAATAATGTTCCAATAAATTTCTAACCATGGATGAGATTTTTGTGATATCGTAAGTTGTTGTTTACTTAGGAGAACCTCATTACATTAAACTTATCCTTTTCTCAAGTTATTCCAACATATTTCTAATGAATGAATTGGACTGAGTTCATGTTATGAGTTATTGAGTTCATGCTATGAGTTATTTTTCTTGTTAAAGTATTTCATTTTCTGTTCTCAAGTGCCATACATAGTTTAGAATAGGTTTTTCTTTGTTTTAGTGTGACCAACAACTTCTCTTTATCAACACTTAGTTCTCTTCCTCTTAGGATAAAAACAAAAAACCAAAAACATTGAAAAAAACACTAAACACAACATAGTGAGAAACAAATACCTAGGCACATATAGTGCACTTCACTTCAACAGTTTACTAGCCCTGGTTGACAATTTATGACATCAATTTAGGAACACTAAGTTGAGCAGGCATTTTGATCAGTCCAATTCATTCATTATAAATATGTTGGAATAACTTGAGAAAAGGATAATTTTAATGTAATGAGGTTCTTGAGTTCATGTTATGAGTTATTGAGTTCATGTTATGAGTTATTGAGTTCATGCTATGAGTTATTTTTCTTGTTAAAGTATTGCATTTTCTGTTCTCAAGTGCCATACACAGTTTATAATAGGTTTTTCTTTGTTTTAGTGTGATCAACAACTTCACTTTATCAACACTTAGTTCTCTTCCTCTTAGGATAAAAACACAAAACCAAAAACATTGAAAAAAACACTAAACACAGTGTAGTGAGAAACATATACCTAGGCACATATAGTGCACTTCACTTCAACAGTTTAATAGCCCTGGTTGACAATTTATGACATAAATTTAGGAACACTAAGTTGATCAGACAATTGGCTGAAAATATTCATGAAAAATTCATGAATTTCACAACTGAGGGTGTGTTTAATTACACTTCTGTAATTATACACATGATTCTTTTTCAACAAGGAGAGATGATGCCTATCAAATTCAACAAACATGATGCACAAGGATTGAATCAATCAATGATTCACTGGACAAAATTAATCAGGGCTACATCAACAAAAAATACATTTTCAAAGTTTAAATACTCCTTCATACACACAATGAAGCGGCTGCTTACCAGTCAGATAGAACCCAGAATTGGAGAAGAGATCAAAAGGATCTTACATTTGAGTGAGCAAGCCAAAAAATGGGGATTAGTATTTATACCAAATCTACAAATAAATTAGAGTATATGGTTGTGAACTCCCACCATATAAGCTCCCTAGATATGTCCCTATGAGAATATTTTCCCTAGAGTATATTCGATAGATGATAAATATGGATGACCTCCATTTTTTTTTAGGGAAATGGAAAGCTCAGTTCAAGCTCAATGCAAGCATTAGATATTTAACTTGTAATACCAGATCAACTGGTGTTGAAGCTGATGCAATGTTGAATAAAATGGGTTTCCAACCAAGTTTCACTTGGTCTTATGACCCACATGGAATTATTTCTGCTTTGAGAGTTGAACTCAAAATAAACTCATATAATCGTACCTCTAGATAATAAATAGAAAAATATATGAATCAAGATCAATGGGTTGAAGGAACTCTTCAGGAAGTAGATGAACAAGTTATTTCAACTTCTAATGTGCAGACCCTAGTCCCTGAGAGTAAGCATCAAAAAAGAGTTAGAGAAGAGCTTCCACCTGCTAAATAAATCATGAAGGATTTTATCTTGCAAAACAAGAAGCGAAATCTTGGTTCAACTTTACTTTCGAAAGGAGGAAAATCAGAGATTATTGATTTGGGAGAAACTGAAGTCTCCACATCAACAAGTGTTCCCATGACTCATCCATTATCATCACCTGCTAGAGAACCTGTGGAGATTATCCCGCAGTCAGAAGCTAGTTCTTCTTAAGAACATAATAGTTTCTCTATATTCTTAGACATTAAGCATAATAATGAAGCATTAAAATTTAATTTCGATAGTCAGTTCTAGAAACAAACATCAACTTCCTAGGACAGGCTTCTCACTACCTTTGACAGTGAGGAAGGAAGGATGAAAACGGATTTTTTACAGGAAACAGTTCCTTTTCCAAAGACTCATGCTGAATATAAAAAGATTGTTTTTTATTTTTATGCAAGTTAGATCCATCCTATTGATCAGATGGACATGCACAGATAATATGGAGAAATTCTCTTTTCAAAAATGACAACTATAGCCATATCACTCTCCAAATTAATGATTGCATTGTCAAATGTCCAATCTCAGCTTAATATTGAAAAGTTGTCTTCATTGGCCAAAGATAATAGACTGAAGTATTTGGAGGATCTCGTAGTGAAATTTGGATATGATCCAAAAGACTGCAAAGGAGTTGAAGAAATTATTAAGAAGAAGAATGAAAAAATCTCTTCTCTACGCAAACAGCTCAAATTGCCTTCAACTAAAGATCCACATACAAAATAAATTGTAGAAAATGAATACAATAAGGAGGAGATGCTTATATGAATCATTGAGAAACAAATTCAAATAAGAAAAATGGAGGAAGAGATTGAAGAATTATTAAAGGAGAAAACAATAGTACATGTGGATATTGATCCAGATACAGTAGTTCAAACATCTTATGTAGGTACAGAGAATTCAACATCATTGAAATTGACTGATACAACAAAGTTGAAACATGACTCTTTTATTTAGAAGCAGTAACATGAGAAGTTGCAGAAAATATTTCGAATTCTAGAATCACAGAAGATCAGAAATGATACCTTATATATGGAGGAAATGAAAAAATCACATAATCGGGCACTTAAGGTTAAATAATTTGAAAGTAAATATTTAATGGCAGGGACATTGGCTGAAGCCAAAAAGAACATTTGGGAAGACATCAGCAAGTCTATGAAAGAAGTATGGCCATCCACACAAATTATTTTTGAACAGCAAGAGCTCATCACCAAATGCAAAGTAGCCATAGAAGAAAAAAAAGAAAATCTCAAGGAAAAGCCAAGTGAAGCCACTGACATGATCAAAATATGGAACTCAAAGAACAAAGAAGAGTTGGAAGAAATAAACATACTGGAAAAAACTACAACAATCTTAGAAATCAAGAAATTTTGCAGAAGAGGAATATAATCAACCAACTGCAAACAAAATGTGAAGCTTTGAATATTATTTTTCAATGGTTTCATACAAAGTTTAAAATTTTGAATCATAAAGGATTGCCAAGATTGGTAGGTCTAGATGATAAGTTGATTAAATTAGAGGATTTTTGTAAGAATTTATATACTATTGCAATGGATAAATCTAAATTTGCAGGTATTAAAGGAAAAATTATAGGGAAAGAATTTTTAGAAGCTTTGAAGTTTGATTTGATTATTTAACATCAAATAAAACATTTATTCATTCAGTAGCCTAGTTTCGAGAGATATATAGAGGTAGATGAAATCTTCAGAAAAATGATGAGTGTAGAAATCCCAAGTCAAGAAAAATGGGATGAATTTTGTGAGACAATCGAGTAAAATTATGATATTTACAGCATGCCTGGACAACATATTTTCAAAGGCCCAGTCATCAACAGCTTCCATAAAAAAAGGCAAAGTCATCAAAAAATTCCATGAGAACAGAGACACATCATCTATCTATTTCTTTCTTATATTATACTCTATTCTATTATCGTAATCAGTTTAAGATATTTTTGAGTTTTAGAAATTAGTATAAATAACTCTCATTACGAGTTATTATGGGTTGCACCCTTGCATAAGAAAATTTTTGTAAGAAGAATTGTACAAGTTTTTCAATCATCAATAATAGCAGAAGGATTCTGAATTTTTCTCATACAACTTTGTTACTTCTGTGATTTTTTCCTATTTTCATTACATTTTGTCTCTACATATGTTTAATTTTTATCAAGATAATCAGGCGAGATAAACTGTGTTTCAGTTATCTTACAATTTCTCTTGAAGTTATCTTGAATAAAAAGAATGATTTACTAAACAATTTGTTGATGTAAATCCCTT